>PVKZ01001875.1:154170-303682 GCA_004027375.1 Macroglossus sobrinus
GCCCCCCCGCCACCCTGAAAAGCTAGCCTTCTTTTGCTATTCCTGAATCTCTGTGTCTCTCTGTCTCTTTCCCTTGAAGCCTCAGGTAAATACCTGCGCATGCTCAGGGCCTAGACCCATGCTGGCACTCCCCCTATGCTGGCACTCCCCCTCTGGCAGCAGGGGCTCAAGATCCCCATCTGCATCCCTCTTGTTGGAGCTGCAGGTAAACCCCTGTGCACACTCATGGCAGTAGTGGGCCCAGACCCCTACTGCATTTGCCCCTTCTAGCAGCAGCAGGCCCAGACTCGTGCTGCTGTACCCGCTTCAGCCCTCCCAGACAGCGCGGCACCACAGGGCACACGTGCACCCCTCTTAGGGAGTGGAGTAATGTGCTTTTCAGATTCAGGCACAGCTAGGATTGTGTTCCCTAGAATCTTAAGGCTTAAATTGCAATGCTTTTATCCAGGATGCCCAGGCTCAATTCCTGCTAAGGTTAAGAATATTTTTCTTCCTTCCTCCAGAGCTGCAGGAGCACCTCCACCTTGTGCCCTGCAGGGAAGGCAGAAACTGTAGCCCCAGGGCCCTGCTATCAGTGAAAGGTGCAGCAGCAGCAAATGCTTGCAGCAGGGACTGGCAGGGGTCCCTCCTCCTCCCAAACTAACAGTGGGAGGGAGACCAAGAAGTTTGGCCTGTAAACAGTTTGCTAAACTACAATACTATCCTACAATTAGATCTTCTTTGCAAAAAACAGGAAAAATGGAAAGAAGTCTCCTATGTACTAATTTCTATGCTCCTTTACCAAGACCCAGACTTATCAGATAGCTCAATGATAGGAGCCTTCCTGGAGATCTTAAAATAATCAGGAACTTTCTCCTCCCCCTTCACTCTCAGACTCTGAGGGAGGACCGAGTTCTCTTTAATTGCTCCCTGAGGAAACTAAATATGCACCCTCAGGGAAGTTACAAATATTGAAGATGAGGAAATAATAAGAGTATGTGAATGACCTCTGATCTATATTTGTGTGTGTGTGTGTGTGTGTGTGTGTGTGTGTGTGTAATACAGTGGTCAAGTTTAGAATTCTGATAGAGAAATGTATATTTTTGGCAACAGAAGGAGTAAAGTATTGAGATATATTTTGAAGAAAATTGAAGGAAAGGTGTTTGTATTAAAGCTGGTTATTTCTGAATGAGTGAGAAGAGGCAAACTGAAGGGATGAAGGAAGTTGAAGAAGGTATGTGAAGAGAAATCCTGAGAGAAAATTTAATGGGATTAAGCTAAACAAGATTGGAAATTTAAATGTCAAAAGTAAGCTAATACAAAATTAGAATTGTGTTTTAATGTTTCTTAGACTATTTTTCTGCTACTTATGTTATGGGAAAGTTGTCTGAGTAGAAAACGAGGATTCTGTACTTCGTCGAAATAATTTTCTGTGTATTATGTTGTCTTAACCAGTTTTCTGAGGCTTTTAGAAAATATACTAACATTGGCCCAAAGTCTAATGGGAGCTAGACACTTTTGGCTATACATTTCATAACTTGGGCTATGCCCAATATTTAAAGGAAGCTCCAAAAGTTGAGGCCTGGACCCCAAACCTCACAGGCTGCCTTGGTGCTAGAGATCTTTAAAGTGTCCAATAACTTGGGACCAGGCAGAGAATAAAGCAAAATACAAAAAGGTGCAAATTTTAGCTCATAATACAGAGACTATCTCAAGGTGACTCTAGACAATAAAAAACTTTCAGTCCTGGAGGGCCTCAACTTTAGGTGGCTATGGTTGGCATCCTCGGGACTGGGGCATAATCAATGCACAAATTACAGGAAGAAAGGCCACTGGAAGGGTGAGTGTCCATCCAGCCCCAGGAAGCCAGGGAGGAGAAGATCTCATAATTCCTCTCCCCTCATAGCAAGCCTCTCATGAGAGTGCTGCTGCCTCCACCATCAACAGAGGCCGAAGTGCTCACAGGTTCCAGTCCTAGAGAAATCCATTGCAATCACAAAAGTGGATCCTCAGGTCACCCTTATGGCAGGGAGGAAAAACTGAATTTTTATTAGATACCAGAGTTACTTACTCTGTCCAGGCCCACCCCATAGGCCTCTCTCCAATGCTAACTATACCGTGACAGAAATAAATAGCCAACTTAAGATAACGTACTTTTCCCATTTTGAGATGGGGACTAGCAATGAAATTTCCCACTGCCATGTTAGGACCAGGATCCGGAGCAGAGAATGCCTCGTCCCAGGAAATGAGGAACAGCCAGAAAGGGGGCAGCCCCCTTGCCCATCACACAAAGCACATTTGTGAAGAATCTAAGGCTAAACCATTCGTAATGACCCACTTCTGTGTCAAGGTTTCCTATGGAGCAGAGCAGCACCCTCCCTGCGATCTATTCAAAGTCAGCTCTCAGTGCAAACAGAAAGGTCCCCGCCTAGTTTTAAGTAAGTCAACTGCTATCAAATTACAAGGGATCAATATCCCAGTATATTTGTCTCAAATTAAACCAGTCTCTTATGAGCCCTCAGAGGTTCCTCCAGAAAATAAAATGGGAAATGCAACTTATTCCTGTGAACCCATGGAAGGTCTTAAGCTCTTGTTCTGGAAAATAGATAAGCACACATGTCCCAGGGAATTAGGGGACTTTACTGAAAAATTATTCTTCAGCCTGGTGTCCAGGCCTCTAGTCTCTTCAAAATGATTCAGTTTCTTCTCATTAGATATCTTTATCTTGAATTAACAAACTGCCATGGAAAAGTTACTTCATTGTCAATTAACTCTACTATTAATTTTGATTTTTGTCTTGTCAATCTTTACGCTAAATTTACATCTTCTAGGCTGCATAGCTTCTTACTTCTTCCACAGGCTGGAATGACCTCACCTTCTTTGCCTCCAGGGCCCAGAGATTTTTATTAGAGGTAGGCAAGGACTACAGTCCTATCTCAGCTTTGAAGAGGTTACAGAAGACAGACTCAACATCCCCTTAAGAACAAGGGAATAAAATCTCTGAGGGGAAAATAATGTAGGGAGGAAAAAGAGAATTAACATGTTAATCATGCTATATTCAGAGACTACAACATGCTGATCAGCCAGGCCAGGAGGACACCTGCAGAACAAAGGAAGATTTCTACTGGGATTGCTAACAACCCATTCCCCACACTGGTGAAAGGGAAACGGGAACAAGAGAGTCCTTCAGTGGCTGCCCTACACAAAATAAAATCATTCAATCTCTATGGCTAAAATCTTGGGGAATCCATGGATTAAAGGCTGGGAACTGCCATCAGGCCTTTCAGGATACATACGGTTTCCCATTCCCTTCCCCACTGTATGTCCATATCAAAAGAAATGGGAACTAAAGAATGATATATAAACTGAATTCCACTAACAGAATCCCTCTCACTTTCTGCCTCTGAGAGGAGACCACATTGGGTCTCTGGAGTGTTACCTCTTTTCTTAAACATTTCTTTTGACTCAAAAAAAAAATTAATATGTCATCTCAGAATTGTTACTTGAAGGCCAACTAAAAAAAAATCACCTCTGAATAAAAGAATCAAGGAAGAAAGAGAAAGAAAACAAAAACAAGGGGAAAGTGTGATAACCAACCACAGGTGTGAAAATAATTAATTTTTTTTTTAATGCTACAAAAAAAATTAAATCTGGAGAAAAGAGATTACATTTTTGGAAAGCATAAATTATAAATTTACTAAAAGAAAATTAAATATCTAAATAATCATGTTAGAAACTAAAAAAGGTTTTGTTGCAGGATTCTCAAACAGAGACACAGGGCACCAAGGCAATAAGCAGAAAGCAGTGTTTATTGATACGGGCAGCAGCTCAGTGGATTCTTATCCAAAGGCTGAGCCTCGACTGTACCATGGCTGGCAGTTTTACACAATCTTGTCCTTCTGAATTCCTATACAGCTATAGATATTCCATATGAAGAAGAATATAAGGAGAACACGATTGGCTGCCAAACTATAAGGAAACCGGCTTAATCGTTTAAGCAGTGTTTCCGACTTCTGCGGACTGCTGCGTCAACCAAAGTCCTGGGAAAGGGGGTGCAGTCAGAAATTAACTGGTTCAAGCAGAAAATGGTCACACAGGGGTCAGGCTGCCACATTCTCACTGCTGCTTCCAAAAAAATTGTCAAGCACAGGAAGTTTTGCAGTTAAGTGCAGTCAAGAGAAATTAAATTTTCTCTTGTATTAGATTATTGATAATTTAATTTTCTTTTTTCATTATTCTATCTTTTCTACTTTACAAATACATGTTTATTAATATAATTAATGTTAGGTATCATATATAATTAAAATTTATTAAAAATTTGGAGGAATCTAATTGAAATCTTAAAAGTGGAAATATGTAATTTTTTACTTTATGAAGTTTTGAAATTAGTGAAAGACAGGCAAAGGGAACTTGATGCTAATTAGGGGATGTTGAGATCTTTAGAAAGAGATGAAAATAGCAATAAAGCCTGCCCCTTAGGCCAAAGTGCCTGGACAAGCAAATAGGACTCCATCTCAGAAAGACTGGAGGTGTGTTTCAGACTACCCTGGGGATGGTTATCTGGTGTTCTGGCCTTCAGAGCCAGGCAATCAAGGGGAGACCCCTGGACTGCAGTCACAAAAACCAAAGAGCCAGATGTAAAAACTAGGGCACCAGAACGTATGTAAAAGCTCCCCTCCAAGAGATACTGGCATTATGGAGCATGGCAGAGGGAGAGTGTGAAGACGATGCCCGCTGGGTGGGGGAGGAGGAGGAATCTAGGGTTTAAAAAAAAAAGGCTCCCTTCCCCAAGCTTTAGCAAGGTATTGAAACAATATGAAAATATGGTGCCCACCAGTACTATCTCTGAAGAGTATCCCAACAGGCACGTGTCTCTTTGGCTGATGCTTTTAAGAATAGCAAAAGAATATTTCACATAAAATCTGGCACTTTTCAAACAGCAGCTTCTGTGGTGGGTTCTGGGCAGGTGAGTTTGTACATACTTCCCTCATCTCTTCGGGAGAGGCACCTTCTGGTAAGAGGCTGTTTTTATAAAACACAAGCTGCGAGCAGAATTCCTCTAAAGATTAGCATGTCTATATACAAGAAGCTATTAACCTGAATGCCATGGGAACAAAGCAGGCTTGAACAAGATGGGAGGCAGAGAGGCCAAGCATTTCACTTGGTAACACTATAACTGCAGGTTTGTAACTTTCGATCACCTTCACCCATTTTGGCCATCCTCCCACCTCTTACACGCAGACACCCCACTGACCCTGGCAACCACCAATCTTTTCTCTATATCTTTGAGCTAAGGATTTTTTCTTTTTTTAGATTCCACATATAAGTGAGATTATGTGGTATTTTTCTGTCTTTCATTGACTTATTTCATTTAGTGTAATATACTCTAGGTCCATCAATGCCCCAAATGGCAAGGTTTCCCTCTTTTTTTGTGACTGATTAATATCTCATTGTGTATATATACCACATTTTCTTATTCCATTCATCCATCGATAAACACTTAGGTTGTTTCCATATCTTGGCTAATGTAAATTATGCTGCAATAAACATGAGAAGTACACATATATTTCTGAGTTAGTGTTTTTGTTTCCTTCAGATAAATACCCAGAAGTGGAATTGATGGGTCATGTGGTAGTTCAAGTTTTAAGTTTTTGAGAAAACTCCTTACTGTTTCTCATGGTGGCTGCACCAATTTACATTCCCCAATAGTGGACGAAAGTTCCTCTTTCTCCATATTCTCGCCAACACTTGTTATTTCTTGTCTTTTTCATAATAATTATTCTAACAAGTGTGAAATAATATCTTATTGTTGTTATTAATCTGCATTTCCCTAATAATTAGTGATGTTGAGCACCTTTACAACCTGTTGGCTGTTTGTCACTCTTGATCTTTTTGAAACAAATAAAGAGCAACGAATATGACAGTGTGTGATGGAAAATAAATATGGCCTTAAGATTTAAAGAATTTTTTTAAATTAGGAAATAAAATGCAAATGAATCCATGAAATCTAGACATTTGTCAATATGAGTGTGAGACTTAGAGAATCTTTACTAAGGTTTGTCTTTACTCATTCTACTATACTCTGTGCATAGAATTAAGATAATAAAGTTGATATAGGATACTGGAAGGGAGTTATGAGTTTGCTCTTCTGGTTAAGTCCCCATGGTCCAAAATTTGGTCCTCAGGGATACACATTAAGAAGTTCAGCTTTATAAGATAAATATCACATTCAGGGGTTACTAGTCTCTTACAGAATTAATCACCCCAATTGAAGTCTCCAGAGATTAATATATTGTTAACCAAAGTTCTGATTTATTGAATAACAGTAAATGCTAGTCTCATCTGAAATGACGTTAGATGAAAATAGAATCCTAACAAAGGAAGTTTGAAGAATGTTTATCTAAGTCAGAGTTCTTAAATGGATGCAACCCGTCATCCTCATACATAGTGGAAATTTGGCAATATCTAGAGATATTTGTGGTGTCACAGCTTGGGCTGGGAGAAGGCAGGAGTTGCTATTGGGTAGAAGGCAAGGATACAGCTAAGCATCCTACAATGCACAGGAGAGCTCCCCACAACAAAGAATTATCTGGCCCTAAATGCCAATAATGCCTGGGTTGAGAAACCCTAATTAAGTCTATGAAAAAGCCATAAGAACACTTCTCAAGTAGTATAGTGCTTATGTTCAATAGAGTATATTATTCTTTATGTATGGTACCTTTTCTAGGTTCTCTAAAAATCATCTCCTTCCCCACAGGCCTTAAGCAGAGTTGAGTTTTTCTCATTTTCATCACATCTCTTTATGGCTTCCCTAAGATTACATTCTACTTATTTAAGTTCAAACTGAGAGTCCCCAAATATTCTCAGCCACACATTTACAGTTAATTTTTGGACTATTTCTTTTACAGTCCAAAATAGTTAATATTCATCCATTTTTTTTTCATTTCTAGCTTCATTACTAGAGATGTCAAGTTATTTCTGATTCCAGCTTATTTTGCTTGTATATATATATATGTATATATATAATATGTAAATAAGAAAAATTTTTGTTGGATCCACTATAATTTTATTTGTGCGGAGTAAAATAAATTTTATCATTTTAGTTCTGGTTATTATCATACTGTATTAACACAAGAACCCTTTAGTAAATAATTCATATTCAAAGTTCTTAGGTTAGTCTACAACCCACAACAATCAATTTATTAAATAAACACACCTTTTAACTTTTGTCAAATATTTCCCATCAGTTCTTGATAAATGAATTTAGTAAAGTAGCAGGACAGAAAATTAATATTCAGAAATTGATTACACTTTTATACATCAATAAGGAACTATAAGGAAGACAAATTAAGAAAATAATCCCATTTGCAATTACTTAAAAAATATAACAAAATACCTAGAAATAAATTTAACCAAGGAGGTAGATGACCTATACTTGAAAAACTGTAAGACATTGGAGAATGAAATTGAAGAAGAAACAAATAAATAGAAATATATATTGTGCTCATGGATAGGAAGAATTAACATTGCTAAAATGTCCATACTACCCAAAGCAATCTACAGAATAAGTGCAATCCCTGTCAAAATACCAATGGCATTTTTTCACATAACTAGAACAAATAATCCTAAAATGTATATGGAACCACAAAAGACCCGAATAGCCACAGCAATTTTAAGAACAAAGAATAAAGTTGGAGCTATTACACCACCTGATATCAAACCATACTACAAGGCTATAGTAATCAAAACAGCATGGCACCAGCATTAAAAACTGACACATGTAACAGAATAGAGAGCCCAGAAATAAACCTACACCTAAATAGTCATTAATCTATGACAAAGAAGGCAAGAATATACAGTGTGATAAAGACAGTCTCTTCAACAAATTGTGCTGAAAAAACTGGACAGATAGATGCAAAAAATGAAACTAGAGTACTTTCTTATACCACATACACGAATAAACTCAAAACAGGTTAAAGACTTAAATGTAAAACCCTAAACCATAAAACTTCTAGAAGAAAACATAGGCAGTAAACTCTTTGACATCACTTCTAGTAATTTTTTTGAATATCTCCTCTGACAAAGGCAACAAACAAACAAAAAAATGGGACCACATCAAACTAAAGAGGTTTTGTACAGCGAAATAAACCATCAACAAACCAAAAAGACAACCTACTGAAAGGGAGAGATATTCACCAATGATACATCTGAGAGGGGTTAATATTCAAAATACATAAGGAACTCATACAACTTAACGCAAAAGAGACAAACAATGTGACTTAAAAATGAGCAGAAGACCTGAATAAACATTTCTCCAAAGAGGGCATACAGATGGGCAATAGACATATGAAAATATGTTCAACATCAGGAAAATGCAAATTAAAACCACAATGAGATACCACCTCACACCTGTCAGAAAGGCTATCATAAATAAGTCAACAAATATCAAATGTTAGTGAGGATGAGGAGAAAAGGAAAAACTTGTGCCCTGTTGATGGGATTGTAAATTGTTGCAGGCTATGGATTCCATAAAATTAAAAATAGAACTAGCATATGACCCAGCAATTCACTTCTGGATATTCATTTGAAGAAACACAAAATGCTAATTTGAAAAGACATGTGCACTGCAAAGTTCATTGCAGCATTATTTACTATAGTCAAGAAATGGAGGCAATCTAAATGTTCATCAATAGACAAATGGATAAAGAAGAGATGGTACATACATACAATGGAATATTACTCAGCCATTACAAAATAAAATTTTGTCATTTGGCACAACATCGATGGACCTAGACTGTATTATGCTAAGTGAAATCAAGTCAGGCAGAGAAAGACAAATACTATATGATTTCATTTATATGTGGAATCTAAAAAAAAAAAAATGAACAAACAAAACAGAATGCCACTTACAAACACAGAGAACATTTTGATGGTTGCCAGATGGGAGGGGGTTTGGAGGGATGGGTGAAAAGGAGAAGAGATTTAGATGTGCAAATTACCAGTTATAAAAACAGTCATGAGGGAATATATCGTAATAACCGCATATTGTGTCAAATGGGAAGTAGACTTAACAAGGTGATCACTTCATGTTATATAAATATCTAATTATTATGCTGTATACCTGAAACTAATACAATGTTGCATGTCAACTGTAATTGAAAAACATTTTTAATTATTAATGAAAAGGAAAAATATATATTTCCCATTAGTTCTAAACTATTTTGTAAAGTTGGATGTTTTCTTTTAGGTGTGAACTCAGTTTGAAGAAAATGTTCAGTGACTTATATGTTAAAATAGTAGAAAGTAAAAAAAAAGTTTTCATTTCAATATTTTCTCAGAATAAAAACATTTTAATTACATAAATATTATCTTCAGTCTGAGTCCCAACTGATCTTCAGGGCTACAGGTTCAGCTCAGAGGTTAGTTCATTCTGGCCAGACAGACCTGGGCCACAGGCCTGATTCTAACAGGTAACCTTCTGTGTAGTATTCATATTTATTATATCAGCTCTCATAGAGGTTATTTTACTACCCAGTCTTTTGAGCAGAATCAGTCACATAATTTGCAGGGTCCAGTGCAAATGAAAATATGGGTTCCTTGTACAAAAATTATTAACAATAAGACACAGAATTCAATCGAGCAGAGAATTAAACCAAATCCAAGTCCTTCTGAGTCAGGAACTCTATTCTACTGTACAAGTTAAATCACCCTGCCAAGTTCAAATATCATTACAATCTGTCAGTTTAGCTTTTGGTTAAAAAAAATAATAAGTTTTTTTGTAATCAGAATCTTCTCAACAGGCATAGCACACTGACAATCAATTTGGTTAAATCAAGCAAAGGAAAGGAAGATTTGGTTTAAGTCATCAATTAACAACTATTATTCAATTCAACTAAGCTTCATTGAGAGAAGGGAGAAAAGAGAACATGAGGGGAGATCTTATGGCTCTGGAGATTTTGAAAACGGCCCTTCTTTAATTCCAGCTACCAAGTTTGTGAACTGGAAATTCTGGGGATGTAGAGGAGACTTGAAATTACGTCCTGGTTTCTAAATAATTTCAAAGAGTTACGTGGAAACCTCGTCTACTAGTGCAGTAAGGCCTGGGCCTCCGCATGGGGCTTCTCGCCAGCCACGTGCGTCCACTGATCCCAGTGAGCAGCAAGAGGAGAAATCTCCCCTCTGGGCGAAGGGCAAGTTGAGGGAGGGGACGGGACCGTGGGGGAGGAGTTGGGACCGTGTGGGAGGAGCTGTGGCGCGGGGCCGAGCGAGAGCGGGAACCAGGCGACCTCTTAGGAATTAGGACTTGGAAGTGGGCAACCCCTTTGGGGAGCGGGGCCGCAGGTGGGCGGGTTCCGAAGGGGGCGGGGCAGAGACTTGGCTGCGGCGGCCATGTTGAGGTTCCGCCTTCCGGTTCCTACGACTTCTGTCCGTGACGCCGACGTCGCCGCCGCTCCCGGTAAGACTGGGTGTACGCAGAGGCTCAGATGTCCTCGGCCTGCCCAGGTGTCGGTCTGCACAGGCGACACGGCGGGGCCTTGTCCGGGCGGACGCTGAGTCTGGCGGCGAGTCCCAGAGGAGGGAGCGCGGAGACTGTGGCCCCGGATCCCTCACGCGACGGAGCTGTGGCAGGAGGGCGGGGGCTGTGACTGCGGGGCGAGGACCTTGTCGGGAGGCGCTGCGCCTCGTCCCGAATTCCTTTTCCTGCACTGAGCTTCGAAAAAATGTATAACCTAGGGAGCTGGGAGGTGCCATATTCTGAAGGAAAAAGGAAAGAGCCATGGGAGGAGAAAGAGTGGAAGAGAAAAACCCAGATCCTGAGTTTTCACTGAGGAGAGGATTTGAGTAAAGCGATGCTCAGCAGTATCATAAAACACTGATGTTGGGGAAACCTGTGCAGGTTGTTTATAGCCGGTGGAGTGGGGCACACTGAAAATGAAAAAATAGATCAAAATCCAAAGGAATGAGAGCAAAACCACAGGTTTTTGAGACTCATGGGAAGAAGGAAAGAATGGGTAAAAATATACAGAACAGTTCTGGAGGTGGTTAATATTTAGCTTCAGTAAGTAAAGGGAAGACAAATAAGATTTGACAATTGGACCTTTTCGGGATTTCGTGCTTTGTGAATAAAGACCACTTCTAAGTTTTACCTAATGGTTTGGCATGTACAATGCACTGAGAGAAGCTTTCTTTTCTGAAGAATATTGATGTTCATTTCATTGACTTTCTAGGAGAATTGTGTAACTGGCACTGTGAAATTGTTCTCTGTTTTCGTTTTGGGTTTATCTTGGGAGGGGAGTGGTTTCCGTTTTTGTTATTCTATCCTACTATATCACCCTATTTCACAAAAGCTGTTCTAAAACCTAAATGAAATGTTTCTAAGACAAATGACACTTAGTATGTAAGTTTTGTTTGTTTGTATCGATCACTTGAGCATCATTTATAAGCTCTGTCAGTTTCTTAAAAGTTCATCTTTTCTTGCTAGTCAACCCCAGTAGTCGTTAAGTCTTTATCTCGTCCTTCCGTTTTCCTCCCTGCATTGCAAGTTCCACTTACAACCTTTTGTCAGACAGATTTAGGCTTTTTACCTTTCTCTATTTTTCTAGTCTCCACTACTATTTACTGTGAGCTGACTACATGTCATATTTACAAATGACACTTAAACTTTATAGGATGCTTATTCTTACTCCAGCAAAAGTTTTTGACCAAACGCCAGGCCTTGTAGCAAAACAAATATTAAGGTAATTCTGTTAAAGGGCCAAGGGGAAGTATTGGTGCTGTTCCATGAGCTGTGTTTTCTGGGCTGCTCATATCCAAGGTAGACAGTCACCTACCTCAGGAGAAGAAAATGTCTCTGTTGAGAACGTATAGTCTACACATGTCTGTATAACCTTTGCTGTGAAAAGTATGACCCATTTATAAATCACTTGGTCTTTTTTTTTTTTTTTCCAGAATCATCCACCCTTTGGTACAGACAAAAAAGCAAGTAGTATTGGACAGGTAAATTTAAGTTTTATTTCTCATATATAACTTGAAAAGTTAAATGAAAAAATCTAATAACTTGTTTTGAAATATCATTTTCCCATAACAAATTTTAATGAAAAATGTAAATCGTGGTGTAGCATATCATAAGAATCATAATACATCATATCTAGTTCTTATGTTGTATTTCTTACTGAGCCTAATTTTTCTTCATTTATAATTGAAACTAGTTTCTAAAATGCGTTGTTAATGAAAAAAAATTATTTTCTTAATTTATTCTACCGATTTAAAAAACAGTATTTTAACTTTGTTTTCTCTGGCCAAATGAAAAGTATTTAATTTTGAATTTTAATAAAAGAACAGTCAAAGGATAGAGGAAACAGACTAGTTGTAGTTTAATAACAGATGAATAACAAAGTATTGAATAATAGAGATAAAGGAAGAGCTAATTTTTAAAACTTTCACATGATTAGTAATTCAACAAATGATTGTTAAGTACTTCTTATGTACTAGATATAGTCTCAGTGTACCATGTTTTGGAAAAGCAGACATAGTAGTCCCAGCTAGGTTGAAGAAAATAAGATTTCCTTGTAGAATAATTCAGGAAATAAATTTTATTCCTTGGTCTCATGTATATGTTTAACATATGCATTTATCTCTGTTCATTATTGAAGACAGGATAATAAATAATAGCTGAAGTTAATATTCAATAATTAATAACATCTAGTGAGCAGTTTAAGAATTTGTCTTTTACATATTAAAATCATAAACCTATGAATAAAAGATGAATTCTCTAAGTATAGTATCTCTTCAATCTTAGAGTATTTCAAAACTCTCTGGGGAGGCAGAAGAACATAGCAAAAAATAGGGCCTCTGATGTCACAATTTGTGGTTCAAATCCCAGCTTTCCAATGCAAAGCTAAGTGTATTTATTGAGGAGATTACTTAAAGATAGGATTGAAACTAATCTTATTTATAATTTTGCTTTTTAAGATTATCCTTATATATCTTTGAGGAGTAACCCAAACACTACAACTGATCAGCTAATAGTAGAACATTTTACTGAGAAGACCACCAGAATGATAATATCTATTCCTGATATCTAAGGCTTTTTTTAATTTAGTGTACACAGCTTATTGATTTATAATGAGGGGAAGGAAATCTTTCTTTGAGAGATACAAATCAGAATCAATCTTCTTTACTCAGTAGGCACTTACAGTAAAGATGGTTTTACAATTTTTTTGTATTATTAAGAATACTGTGTGGTAGTTTAACGTTTAAGTCTTAAATTACTTATGAAAATTTAAAAGATCTGTTTGAGAGAAAAAATTATCAGACTTCATAATTTCTTATTGACAAGCTGCACTTTTAATTCACCTAGAACAGCCTTATGTTTTACTTGTTAGTTTTTTCAAAAGGGAAACTGATTTAAAAGTTGTGTATCACTTTCTTAAAAAAATTTATAGTCTGAGTAATTTGATTTTGTTTAGTATATGGAAAAGTGCCTATCATGCTGTAAATGTTCAATAAATGTTACCTGTTATTATCAAAATCATTATTGTTCCATTACTTTCCTCCCATTTAAAATCAACCATCATCAGTCATACCAATTCCTTGACTCCTTTGTTACAGTTAATAGGTAAGCAATTAACAGTTTTTAATTTTGTAATGTAATAAATTAGTAACTTATTCTGCCTCTTTCTAAAAAGATTTTGGGACAGTCCACACACACACACAAAGCTTGTTAATAAATTGACATACCAAAGTACTAAAGTTTTTTAAAGTGAGTAACAAGTGAAAATGTGTGTATGAAAGTCAGTTTCTTAATATTTATTAGAAACAATTAGTATGTGAAAAAAATTCTAGGTGAAATACGTTTGTATATTTGGGTAGTTTATCTGAAATTAGTTTTATTTCAAATTTTTCAGGAACTAATTCTCTAGAAATTAAATTAATCTTCACTAACAGAAAAAGAATGGCATTGAAACAGATTTCCAGCAACAAGTGCTTTGGGGGATTGCAGAAGGTTTTTGAACATGACAGGTAACCACTAAGAAGATACTGTTTTTTCTCATTCCGCTTCCATCTTTATGATTTTTTAAATAAGCCCATTAAAATCATTATTGTATGAATTATTATTTACATGTAAAATACCCATTTTTTTTATCAAAATTATCTAGCCGTGATGTTGGTGATTTTAATAAAATATTAGTGATAAAGACCAAATTAAGGACATGTGGTACATTTCAGTGCCCATGAGCAAACATGTAATTTAAGATCTTTATAATTTATTTTTTTATAAAATTTCATACATTTAAGAAATAGAAACTTTTTTTTTTTAATAATATTGGTGCTACATTGAGAATATTACATTTATTCTTTTAATTTATTCTGCCCAAAATGACTATGTTTTGTGCACAGCATAGGCTCAGGTTAGTTAATAGATAACAGTGCTGAGTTGGTCCTATTCTTTCTTTAAGGTCTAAGATATATTCCTTAAATGTTGGTAAACTCACTTATTTTGGACAGTAAGTCATTTATTTTATGTTTCTGTCTTGACTAATAAGGAGTGTTGATTTTGTTGTTGTTGTTGTGACTTAAAATTACAGTGTTGAACTGAACTGCAAAATGAAATTTGCTGTCTACTTACCACCAAAGGCAGAAACTGGAAAATGTCCTGCTCTATATTGGCTGTCTGGTAGGTGTTATGTATTTGAGTTTTATGAAGAAATTTATTTTTCTATTTAACTGACATCTCTTACTCTTTTATCTTGACTTATTGGTGTGCTTTCTGGGCCATTTATAAAAGACTTTAGGAGCCTGTCTTAGTCTATTCTTACTTTATCTTGAGAATAATTTTAAACCTATTGAATTACATTTCTTTCACTTCTTTTTTCAATTAGAGTAAATAATTTAACAGAGAATGTAAAGTTTTGGACTCATTGGCAAGAGCTTAGAAAAGTTATTTACCTAGTTTATACCTACCCAGGCATTTCTTATAGAGATTTTACCACTCAGAACAATATTAAGTAAAATCAGGACACTCATGATATACTAATTTGAAACCACAGACAAATAACTTTTTATAGTATTGTCTGGAATATTTTAATTGTGCTGCATTGATCTTCTCTGGCAAGTCTGGAAAGTCAGAAATAACAGTGATGCTTCTCAATTAGTGGTAAATAATAAAGGCTGTAGAATGTATGATAAGAAAGTAAATTTTTGCCACCATTAGTTTTGAACCTCTTTGCTAACATTTCTTTTACAACATGTTGACATTTTATCTTTGGAAGCAAACATTACAAGGAGATACTCAGAAACCAAATTATGTCATAGAGTGCTATCTTTGTTTCCTTAAAATTGCTTCTTATGACTTGATTTAATAAATTCTCCCTTATCTATGTTCATCAAGGATAAGCCAGTCTTTAAACATGATAATAGACATTTCATTTTAAAAGCTAAAAACTAAATGCCGATCTGATTTTAACTTAACAACCCATCTCTGTGATTGAAAAAAAGCAAACCAATTTTGCTAGAAGAATATTGGGTATTAAAATACCCAGGCGTAAATATGAAGAACTTTTATACAGAAAACTATAAGACATTATTAAAAGAAATTGAAAAGACATAAAGAAATGAAAAGATATTCCATGTTCTTGGATTGAAAAAATCAACATAGTTAAAATGACCTTATTAGCTAAAGCATTATACAGATTTAATGCAGTCCCCATCAAAATACAGCAAAAAATCAGATTTTTGTGGAAGCATACCCCAAATAGCCAAAGCCATCCTGAGAAAAAGAACAGGCTAGAGGTATCACTCTGCCTGACTTCAGATTTCTCTGTAAAGTGACTAATCAAAACGGCATGGTATTGACAGTAAAACAGTCTTAAAAGTCCAGAAGTCAACTGCCACATATATGGGCAAATAATTTTTGACAAAGGAGCCAAAAACATACAATGAAGATAGGAGAGCATCTTTGATAAATAGTGCTGAGAAAACTGAAAAGCCACATGCCAAAAATGAAACTAGACTGTTGTCTATCACCACACACCAAAATTAACTCAAAATACATCAAGGACCTAAATATAAGACCTGAAATAATAAATTGCATAGAAGAAAACATAGGTACTAAACTCATGGACCTTGGATTTAGAGAGGATTATATGAATTTGACCTCAAAGGCAAGGCAAGTAAAAACAAAAATAAATGAATGGGACCATATCAAACTAAAAAGCTTCTGCACAGTAAAAGAAACTGTCAACAAGGCAAAAAGGAACCGTCTGAAAGAATGTATTTGCAAATGCCTCTGATAGGGGCCTAGTATCCAAAATATACAAAGAACTCATATAACTCAACAATAAAACAGTCCAATTAAAAAATGGGCAAAGGATCTGAACAGACACTTCTCCCAAGATATGCAAATGATCAACAGAAATGGAAAGATACTAAACATCACTAGCTATTAGGGAAATGCAAATCAAAACCATAATGAGATACCACTTCACACCTGTTAGAATGTCTGTTATCAAAAGGACACATAATAAATGTTGGAGGGGTTGTGGGCAAAAAAGAATCTTCATACACTGCTGGTGGGAATGTAGATTGGTACAACCAATCGAAATTATGGAAAACAGTATGGAGGTTCCTCAAAAAACTAAGAATTGATCTACCATTGGATCCAGCAATCTATCTCCTGGATATTTACCTCCCAAACCTGAAAACATCCACAAAGATATATGCACCCCAATGTTCATAGCATTATTCGCAGTAGCCAGGATATGGAAGCAACCAAAGTGTCCTACAATAAGTGATTGGATAAAAAAGATATGATACGTATATACAATGGAATATTACTGAGCCATGAGAACAGATAAAATACTCATTTGCGACAACATGGATGGATCTCGAGATAATCATGCTAAGTGAAATAGTCAGACAGAAATCATTGAAAACCATATGATTTCACTCATACGTGGGATATAAAACTGAAGGAAACAAACGACAAGCAAACAGACTCATAGACACAGACACAGTGCTTACCAGAGGGAAGGAGAGAGGAGAGAGAGGGGAAAAAGGGATCAAATATTCGGTGACAGAAGGAAATTTAACTATGGGTGGTAAATACACAATGCAGTTATATATATACAACATACTGTTGAATTGTACACTTGAAACTCTTTTTATTTTATTAATATCACCCTAATTTTAATTAAAAACATTTGGGTATTACAGAAGCAGCAATACCAAAATTACATATTTAATTGTTTTAGAAACAATATTTTATAGCTAAAAAGTTCTTAGAAATCATATAAAATATAAGCCCAAAGAAATTATATATACCCAAGATCACATTATGGGGTGAAGAAGTCTGATTCATAACCCAGAGGTGTATTTAGTCTTTTCTCCTGTTCTTTTTGCTTTTTTGTTTCTGGACAGAGCTACTAAAGTCATATCTCTTGGTTAAAAGAATAATAACCCAGATCAGAACTACCATAGTATTGTGTAATAGGTTCTATAATAATAAGATCCTAAATTCCTAACCAAAATTGAAATCTATCAAGACATATTGAGCTTTATGAGTATAAAAAAATAGAATGATTATTTATTTACATCAAATGACAGGACAGTTTCCTTAGATGATGAAGAAAAGATAGACCTTAGAAATTAAGGCTTGATTTTCTAAGAAAAGGTAAAATTGACAAGTACACTTGAGAAATAACAACAAAAGAATTTTAGGTTTACTTCCCTAAAGTTGAAGGAAAACAATGACAAAGATTATATCATTTGTTATATTTTTTAGATTAATAACTGAAATCAAAACATTCAAACTGAAATTCTAGAAGATGGTCTGGATGCAGTGTTTTGCATCTTTCCCAAATCAAAGTAATCTTCAAAACAGTCCTTTATTAGCTAAAACTCACACACATATATTTATATGTTATACATTATTTATAGTAGCAAAAGAGAAAACAGACTAAGGTTCATCTGTTGATAAAATGATAATTAAAATGTGATATAGTCACATAATCGAACATTATGCAATAAAAAGTAATGAAGTCCTCAAAGATGCTACAAATGATATAATGAACCTTGAGAACTTTATGCTAAGTGAAAAAAGCCAATCACAAAAGACTGTTAAATTTTATTTATATGAAATGCCCGTAATAGGCAAATTTATAAAGACAAAAGTAGACTAGTGGGCTAAAGGGAGGAAGGTAGGAGAAAATGAGGAGTATCTGCTAATTGGGTATAGGATTTCTTTTGGGGATGATGAAAATGTCTTAAAATTAGATAGTGGTGATGGTTGCCTTATTATCAGTATACTAACTCATTGAGGTGTGCACTTTAAATAGTTTAATTGTATGGCATCTTATTATACCTCAGTGAAGTTCTTAAAAAAAAAAATAACGGTTCTTTATATGGAATAAGTATAGTCGATCAAGTAGATAGTAATAAGTAACCATTTCCATACTCTTAAGAGTAATCTTACTAGTAGAATTATGTTCATTTCTATAAGTCTGCAATTTACTCCTTACTACCTTAATCAAAGAATTTGTATTCTTTGATTTGTATTCTAACTAGAAAAATTTGTTTTCTCTGGTCTCCAAACAGCATTACCGTCCCCAAGTTGAAGACACTGTACTATATCCCAGACACAATTAGAGGCTCTTTACATGTTATCACATTTACTCTCCACCTTAGAAGGTAAAAAATAGACAATATTATGCCCATTTTTTCAAATGAAAAAACCGAGGCTCATATTATTTGAGTTACTTGCCTAATTTTGTATAGCTAATAAGTGGCTGAATGACATTTAGAACCAGGTCCTGTCTGAAATCCAAAACCCATGTTCTCTGTACTATCACCCTGCCTCCTTTGAACATATTTATATTAAGGTCAGCAAAATTACTGACCTTTTATCAGTATTTGGGGCATTTCTCCACCATGATATGGCTCTAGTATCTCTGGAAGGTGTACTGGAAAGGAACATGGTGGACAAACAAGGACCTTGTTCTCTTGCCATATCTAGTAAAAGTATACATCCTAATGGTTTATTTAACCATAAACTCCCATAACACTTGAACCAATGATACTTACAACTTTATATTTTATAATTATTAATTTAATAGTTCTTTATTGGGTAATCATTTCATAAGTGTGCTTGCTGTTAGGGGATAGATAGGAACTGTAAAAGTGTTCTGTAGCTAATTCATATTGCATCGTACATATCAGTAAGCTTTGACATTGCTAATTATTAAGTGTAGTGGGATATCTATCATTGGCCACTGGAAAAGGGCTGTTGAGTTAGGTGCTGTTTAACTCAGGCATCTATTGCTATTATATTCTTGGCCATTCTCACATTGTTATAGTTTAAGACTCCTAGAATTAAGTTATTTCTATCACATAACTAAAAAGCATAGTGGTAGGAAAAATGACAGAAACAGTTGTAAAAACTGGGACTAAAACTCAGTTTAAGGAGGGTATATGATGACCATTACTCTCTTAGTACATTGAGGAATATTAATATGAGTAGGGTGAATTTTGTTGCTCTGAACTACTTGTATATAAAAATATTAAGTTATTTGTATTATGATGGCCATATTATCTTATTGTAAATATTTATGTTTTGACATAGGAATAGTAACATGTTTCAGATTAGCATGTTTGATGACACCCCACTAGGGTTTTATAACATTTGTTTTATGTTCCATATTGCTATTCTACAACTTGAGAAGTTCTGAATTCCTAAACACATATGGTCCTGAGGATTTTAGTAATTGAAACTTTAGTGAGTGATTTTTAAAGGACAGCTATGGGAGCATTTAACCTATGACAGATCTTAGATTAATATTGTTATAAATTTTATAACAGGAACCTTAGTGTCTTCTTAAGAATTGTTTCTAAAAATTTTTTTTGATAATATCAAGTGAGATTGTTTTTCTGTATTATAAAAAGTTTAAAGTTTATAATCTATTCGCAATATAGCATGACATAATAATATTTTTTATTTTCAGGTTTAACTTGTACAGAACAGAATTTTATATCAAAATCTGGTTATCATCAGGCTGCCTCAGAACATGGCCTTGTTGTCATTGCTCCAGATACCAGCCCTCGTAAGTGTTCTTGTTCTGGAGATCTTTGTAAAAATAGAAATCTTTAAGACTAAGTTATAAGTGGGTTAATATGTACACTATAATATCCATTTCATATTTTTGCTATTATCTTTATCTTACAAGTGGCATCATGACTCAAATACCATGCTATATTCATTTTCCTGTGAATTTTACTCCTGACATCACTCTAATGAGGGGCAACAGTTTTTCTGTTCTAATTTTACAAATGAAGAGACTTCAAAACAATTTGATTAATATATTTGACACTAGTATCAAAATGACATGCACGTGTATAGGAAATTGTTTCTGCTTCATAGGTAAATTTTTGTCAAATGATAATTATGTCTTATTTCAGTTAACAATCACATAGTTAAACAAGTATTAGTTTTAATATAAATATTAGAATGTTTACATTAGAGAAATGAGAATGTCATACATTGGAGAACTTAATCCATTAGATAGTTAAAACTTATTTTGTGACCCTAGAAGTGTCATGAAGTAGAATATAAATGGCAGCTAAAACTATCCAGAAATTAAATGGCTGACCTTGCAAAGTAGTGTATTTCCTTTCACAGGCCATGTTACACAAAAACAAGACATATCTGGTTAGAAATGTAATAAAAATTTTAATTCAAAATAGCATTAAAAATACAAAAATCCCTAGGAATAAACGTTAAAAATATGAAGGTTTATTTTTTATAAATCAAAATTTGCTAAGGATAAGAAATAAAGACTTTAATAGAGGGAAAAATGTCATGTTCTTGGATGGGTAGACTGAGCATTATGAAGAGGTCATTTCCTTCAAATTACTCTGCATATTACTATAATTCTATTTATAATCCCAGTAGTTGACTTTTTAACTATATGCAAATATATAAAATAAAACCCAATAAAAAAGAATACAAGAAAATCCCAGTGAGGAATGGATAGAGGAAACATAATAGAATAATTTCAAAGAATATAAGAAGACATTTTCATGATAGTGAATTGAGCACGAGTATTTGTCTCCATCCCCTTCTAAGACCACAGTGAAAAAGAGAATTACCGAAGTTGGTAATGGGGGAGGATCATCAGATAAGGAATCTCAACATTTCTGAAAGATAAAAAGAAGATACAATCCCTTTGACAGGTAAAACAAAGTGAGGAAGTATTATGTTCAGAAACATAGAAGGAAAGCGGGTGTACTCACCTTGGCAGTGAATACCCCAGGCTGGTAGGGCATTCCCTCTTTCACCTCATTGGCTAGAACTAGTCACATGGCCTAAGAGGGCCAGGACATATGTGCCCCAAAAGGTAGAGAAAGAGCCCACGATATTTGGTAAACAGCTTTAATACAAATGAACTTTAGGTTCATTTAAAAATATATTAAATATGGGTCATTATGACACAGTAGATGAAACTACAAGATTTTTCCTTGATAGGTGGCTGCAATATTAAAGGAGAAGATGAGAGTTGGGACTTCGGCACCGGTGCTGGGTTTTATGTGGATGCCACTGAAGATCCTTGGAAAACTAACTACAGAATGTACTCTTATGTAACAGAGGAGGTAATTTAATTTATATTGTAATTACTAATTGATGACTGCCAAAAGCTTGATTTTGGACACAAAGTCCTTTTATTCCTGAGAATTTTAAACTGTAGCACAGTATTGTTGAATCTACTTAGTACATATTTATTAATTATGTAATAGTAATTAAGAAAATTCCACAGTTTACTAGTACTATAATCCTATTTACTGCCATTTTAATTAACGCTAAGTTAATTAAATTTTAAAGAGTTTAACTTTAAAGAATTTAGTAATTATATTGATTGCCATGTGCACTTTTTATTTCTCTGGCAGCTGGTTTATTCAGACACATTTTATAGTGATTAATCAAGGCTTAGTTAGAAAGTATAAGTGGTAAAACATTACTTTTATTAATAATGTTCATGTGCAGTTTATGCATTTTAAAAATTTTATATGATTTTTATTAATATATACTATATTACAAAAATTAAGAAAAAGTAATATAAAAGTTTAGTCATCCATCATTTCAAGCAATAACTATGTTTTGGTATATTCCAGATTTTTTTATATCACTAGTTTTTATATAATTGTAAAACTTATTTTATCTTGTTTTTTTTAGTTGCAAAATAAATATTTTCCAAAATTCTGATCTATTTGCAACATAATTTTAATAATTGTATAATATTCTGTCATATGCCATAATTTACTTTTTTCTAATGTAAGTTATGTTTTTATATACATTTTTTACTATAATAAATATTACTACATTTATTATTTTTGTATAATTCTTTGCCTTAAGGACTTTTTCCTTAGAATAGATTCCAAGAAGTGAAATTATTAGAACAAAAGTTTAGGACATTTTAAAGATTCTTTCTGCATCTTGCCAAAGTTGCTTTCTGAGGAAGATCTACTATGTATTCTGCAGTGATGTATTAATTACATTATCACCTGAGATTTTTTTAAAAAAATCTTTACTAGTTCATGCCATTCTAAGACTGAGTTGGAAGTGCTGATTGTATAATTACTTTATATAACTTTGAAAAAGTCTAAACTTTTTTTGATATATTTTATCATACTATTAAATTTTTTCTAGCTTCCGCAACTAATAAATGCCAGTTTTCCAGTGGATCCCCAAAGGATGTCTATATTTGGCCACTCCATGGGAGGCCATGGAGCTCTGATTTGTGCTTTAAAGAATCCTGGAAAATACAAAGTAAGATTACCTAAGCTTCTAGTGACAAATATCTCTCTTGGATAATATAATATTAGGAACTATCAAAGATTGAAATTAGGATATTATTGTAGTATTGGAACTAATCTTTTCTAGAAGTCTTGGGAATTTCAAGAGGTTATGGAGAAGGAGTATTATATTTGACCACACAATGTATGCTACAAAATCAGAAGCATAAGAATTCAATTACAGTGGCTTCTTGTTGATATATTGGAAATATTATAAATTGTATCTTATATTTCATTGCTTCAATTCAAACTAGTTTTCTAGGCATTTTTTTTCCTAAATGTTATTATAGCACTATGTATCATTTGTATATTTACCAAGACTATCTTTACATAGTTAATTTTGAATTTCTGAGGGAGAAAATATCCATGATTCGCAAAAGTTTGAGAATTCTCTGTTCTTATTGCCTCTGATGAAAATTGGAATGCAGATTGATCGAAAAATATAATTCGGCCTTGCTATTTATTTGTTTAAGCTTTGAAGCTTTACTTTTTATTTGTTTAAGTAAACCAAGTTGAAATAACCAATATGTTTTTAAGTGTCATACTGTGCATAGCAGCATACCATAGTGATGAAAATGTTGAAGCAGTGATCATCTTAAGATTGCTCTTGTCTTTAAAGTAACAGGCTACCACAGACCTTGGGATTTGTTTAATCCATTTTCTTCCCTTAGGAAAAACTTCTTAATCATTTGAGGTATGTCACTGAGAAATGAAAATATTTCTCATAGCAGTTTCTTACTGTGGTACCAAATATTTTCCTTTTGGTAAGCTTTATTGTAAAGTTGAATTAATTCATAGCATGACAGTAGTTTTTTAAAATGTTTTATTTTACGATTTTTGTGCATAAGGCAATTTATTGTATTTGAGGGAGAAAATGAAATTTACTTGAACATTTTTGTTTTCTAAAAAAGCCAGTAGGCATTGATAAACCTAACATTGATAAGCACTCTCACACTCTCTGCACCTCATCCAGTGACAAAAAACATTGCACAGAACACAAAATTTTATTGTATTAAAAATTCTGCCATGTTCAAGGGCATTCATCGCTTTTTGGCACTGTTTAAGAGAAACAACGTGTTTCACATTTAATAACATGTTCAGAAAGGTAGTCATTAACTGTTTTATATTACTACACATTAATTTTAAGTGGAAAAAAGTAGTAGAAACTCTGAATATAAACTTCGATTTGTGTCTTAATGAAAATGTGATGTGTTGCTTTATATTGTTTTGCTTTAGCTCTCTTAGTAGAACACAAAGGATATGGTGTTATGGTGAGACCTCCAGTATAGCAAAAGGAAAATTGTTCACAGGGGTTTTCATGGTAAATCAGAGTTTATAAGCAAGTTGCAAATATCTGTTTATATTTGATTTAGCAACATATAACTTGTTTTTTAATTTCTTTTGATTCTGCAGTCTGTTTCAGCATTTGCTCCAATTTGCAATCCAGTGCTGTGTCCTTGGGGCAAAAAGGCCTTTAGTGGATATTTGGGAACAGATCTAAATAAATGGAAGGTAGGTGCTAGATGGTTGGCTCAATATCATTCTGAAGTTTTTAAATTTGATTAAAAGCTGTACACTACAGATATTATATTCCTAGCCCACTGAAGGATCCAAAGTTAAAAATAATTAACAAGTGTAGACATAACAGTAGCAAAATTTCTGCTTTCTAATTGTGTTGAATTACGGCAAATATTCTGAGGCTACATTTTTTTCCTGCTAATGGTCAATTTATATGTTTAATTCTAAATTAACTTCTGTATTAGCATTACCAAAAAATACCACATATTATTACAAAGTTTAGACTTGCCTTTTATTAACTATATACTCAGTTGTACAATAAGTATCAAAAGACCTGGCTTTTTAATTATTTTGTGTACTTATTTCAAAATCCAGCATATCTCAGATTTGAATTGTAAATTCCAAATTTAAAGCCTTTAAGGGAAAGCAGACCTCAAGAAGGCAGGCCCTGGGAAAGGCAGGCCCCCAGGAAGTCGGGAGGGCATAGCAGGCTGAGCAGCATGCCAGCAGTGACTCCTCTTCCTGCCCAGGGCTCCATCTCACAGACCTCATGCTGTGCCTGCAATGGACAGCATGGGGAGACTCTTCTCACTTCACCCCAAGGTTTGTGCCCTATAAAGAAGAGAAGATGACAATGTCAGGAGGGTGTAGCATCTGCCCATCTGGCTAACCTGGCTGTGTCCAGGTGCTGGGCAGTTCCAGAGTGTTGTGCTGGGCTCTCTTGTCCCTCACACCTCTCTTGTCATAAGAATGTGATCCTGAACTTTGAGGACTCAAGCTACTCCAACATAGTACTGTGACACCTGCAGCTGTGGAAAGCTCTTGAAAGCAGGATCTGTGTCATTCTCCCACAGGTATAAGGTTCATCTCCTTTAGACACAGCAAACCCAGGTGGTGACAGCTCCTTTCACACTGTGACTCTGCTGCTGTCCGGGCAGCAGCACAGCTTGTAGTCAGCTCCCATTTACAGTCTACTTGGAACGGAGAAGCTACAGGTGCACGGTGGACACGTCAATGGCACCACCTTCCCCATCCCCTTTTTACATGGTTATAGTAGGTGGTCACTCTCAGGGAACAGGGCAGGTACCTGTGTGTCATGCCATGTTGCTCCGAGTCCACTTAGCCTCACCTATGCAAAGGTACCCTAGAGCTTCTATGTATAGCAGTGGTCACCACATCACTGAGCACCTTCCCTCTGCCTTCTGCAGCTCCTTCAAAGACCCAAGGTACTTGTTCCCCACCCCTATTACCCCAGCACCAAATGCAGGATGCTGTGGCTGGAGGCCAGGGCTGGGCCTCTGTGATCTCCCAGCATGTCTCACCCATCTTCTCTGCTTGCTTCAAGGGTGGACCCTGTACCTCAGCTAGAGCTGGTAGGCCTGGCCCTTCTGGGTGGGGTCTCTGGTCCTGCCCTGCTGGGTCCTTTTTGCTGTGTGGAGCTGGGGAGGACAGGTCTCTGGGCCAGCTCAGCTGTCCAGTTACCATTCTGGATGGGGAGGCAGTGCCCCTCCAGGATCCCTGCCTTCCTCCCTCCAACTGCGGAGTGCTGCACCTCCATGAGAGCTGCTGCATCGATGAACTGGACCCTCCCTAGTGGCAGACCACATCATGCCTGCTGCTGGTCATCCTGCTCTACTTAAACTTGTGGAAGGGAACGAAGACTTCTGGGAAGGTTGTGTGGATCACAGCTACCATGCCCTGCCCTGCGTGGTCCTCTTTGCCCTGCTCTTGTGAGAAACCACTTTTCCTGGAACCATTAACAACATCAAAGTATACCAGAGCATTGATTTCAATCGGTTCTGTGAGGTGTCGGAAGCTGATACTTGATGGTGGAGCACTACTGCTGCCCAGGACACAAAAGGATCCAAATCACATCAGATTAGTAAAACAAAGTCCAAAAAAAAAAAAAAAAAAAAAAAAAAAAAAAAAAAAAAAAAAAAAAAAAAAAAAAAAAAAAGCAAAGTCCAGAGCCAGGCTGCAGATTGCTTCAGCAAAGGAAGAAATGGTTCTGGGTTGAAAATTCAACCAGGCCCCCTATCTACTCCCCAATCCACAGAGAAAAAAATTACGCAAAACTGAAACAGGACTCTTCATTACAAAGACAAAATAGTGGAATAAAATATGAGTTCATTTTATCTTCTAACGAAAAAAAAATCGTTAAAAATAGATATTTTGTAATGTACATTGATGAGACTATCCTCAATAGCAAGATTGCTTTTTCAAACATGGGATTAGATGCTTCAGAATGAAAATAAAAATGGCTCTTCTGAGACACATTTTACTCTTATGTAAAAATCGGCCATTTGCAAACTACCAAGAGTGAATATTTCACAAATGAACTCATCACGTGTAAGTTAACAAGTAGGAAATACTTGAGTAGGGGAAAAACCTTTCTGTCTTGTGTTTTCAAGGTTACTTACATATGAACCTCTATTTTTTTTAAGATAGGTCATTGAAATTCTAACACATTGGAGGGTTAATTCTTTACTAGATTAGAATTTTGTTTAGGCTCAGATTTTTATTATATTGGAATAGTACTGAAAAGATTAATTTAGGTACTTTGAGAACTGACAGTGCACATACATTCAGTATTTTACATCCTCACCACGTGCTTAGTCTATGCAGTTTGAGATCTTATGTCACGAAGGTAATGACCCTTTCCTGTCCACAGGGCGTTTATGGTCTAATTGAAGAGTTGGGTTAAAAAAACAACTGATTGAGAGAAGGAGGAGAGAGGTAGAGGTACAGGTAAACTATTAAGGGATCTAATTATACAGTTTTTCTCCAAGTGGCAGTAGATTTTATTATCTTAATTATACTTTGTTCAGGCTGTTATTTACTGTTGCAATAAGGAAGGCATACAGAATTATGAAATCATAGAACTTAACTAGTTGAACTTTATAAGTCCCTTTTCACTTTCTCCTTTTAAGATTTAAGTCTTAAAAAGCATGGTATTTTAAAGGGGAAATATTTGTGTTTTTGTTTGTCTTCATAAAAGCATAAAAGTTGTGGTTAGGGAATAGCTCTGAAATCAAAACTACTTAAAGGTGGATGATAAAATATAATTGTAACTAATGGCAGCTTCTCAGATAATTTGAGGAGTTGGTAATATAATTCAGATTATTAAAATCAAATCTTCCTGAAAGTTCATGGAGATAGCAGACATTTCATGCTTTTCAATAAATGACAAAAAAATAAGGCTGAATGTATTTATGTCTGGAATTAGAGCTAAAATGAAGAGACCAAAAGTAGACTTTATTTGAAATAGAGAATATTTGGAAATAGAAAAGGATAATGGAGTTAGAAGAAATAGTAATTTGTGGAAAGATTTTCAAGGAAAAAAGTTAATTTTTTTTTTTTTTATTTATGTAGTTGATAGACCATTAAGAACCTTAAAGGTTTAGGAGAGAAACGGATATACTATAAAGAATACTTGAGATGATAGGATTCTTACCACTGGTCTCGGACTGCTTGAAAGTAGGGAAGAGAGGCTATCATTGGGAACCAGAGTTCTGAAAACCTTGTAAATAAAAACCAGTCATGTCAGATTTTAAGCCATCTTAAAAGCTTATTTCCCATTTAATCAGCTTTAGAGCTTAAATGACTTTAAATTTCTATTTGGTTCTAGTATAGTATATTCTGAAGAATATCTTTCTGGACACTTTTAAATTTGTTTTTCAGTATTTCTCCTCTTTTTATAGGCTTATGATGCTACCCATCTTGTGAAGTCCTATCCAGGGTCTCAACTGGACATACTAATTGATCAAGGAAAAGATGACCAGTTTCTTTCAGATGGACAGTTACTACCTGATAATTTCATAGCTGCCTGTACAGAAAAGAAAATCCCTGTTGTTTTTAGATTACAAGAGGCAAGTACTAGGAATCCTTAGCTTGTTCTAAATAACTATTAAAAAGCAAGATTTTAAGCATGTTTTAAATTTTATTTTAGACTTTGAAATGTACCTCTAGTAAGATGTTTTTTACTAGAGCTAAGCTTCCACTTTAATTTATGCATACATCTTAGCCTCAGAAGCTGTGTATTGTTTGTCTCAAACACACATATACACTTTATATTGTGTGAGTTAGATTTAATCTCTCCATTTTACTACTTGGTATTTCTAATGGCTCAAGAATAATTACTGAATTTCTTTTTTTTAATTAAAAATTATTGGGGTGACATTGATCAACAAAATCTAATAAGTTTCAAGTATACAATTCAATAGTATGTCATATATATTTCATCGTGTGTTCACCATCCATAGTTACATTCCTTTCTGTTACCAAATATTTGACCCCTTCCACCCCTGTCTACCTCCCCCAATCCCTTCCCCTCTGGTAACCACTAAACTATTTAGTGTCTGAGTCTCTCTTTGTCATGTTTGTTGCTTTCAATTTTATATCCCACATATGAGTGAAATCATATGGTTTTCAACTTTTTCTTTCTGACTTATTTTGCTTAGCATGATTAGCTTAAGATCCATCCATGTTATTGCAAATGGCGATATTTTATCTGTTCTCATGGCTCAGTAATATTTCATTATATATATGTACCACATCTTCTTTATCCAGTCATCTGTTGTAGGTCTCTTCAGTTGCTTCCATGTCCTGGCCACTATGAATAATGCTGCTATGAACATTGGCATGCATGTATCTTTGTGGATAAATGTTTTCAGGTTTTGGGGGTAAATACCCAGGAGAGAGCTTGCTGGATCAGATGGTAGATCAGTTCTCAGTTTTTGAGGAACATCCATACTGTTTTCCATAGTGACTGTACCAATCTGCATTTCCACTAACAGTATATGAGGATTCCTTTTTGCCCACAACCTCTCCAGCACTTGTCATTATATGTCCTGTTGATTATAACCATTCTAGCAGGTATGAGGTGGTATCTCATTGTGGTTTTGATTTCTATTGCCCTAATAGCTAGTGAAGTTGAGTATCTTTTTATATGTCTGTTGACCATTTGCATATCTTCTTGCAAGAAGTGTCTGTTCAGATCCTCTGCCCATTTTTCAATTGAATTGTTTTATTTTTGAGTTGTATGAGTTCTTTGTATATTTTGGATATTAGGCCCTTATCAAAGGCGTTTGCAAATATATTCCCTCATTTAGACAGTCCCATTCATTTATTTTTGCTTTTACTTGCCTTGCCTTTGAGGTCAAATTCATAAAATCCTCTGTTAAGTCCAAGGTCCACAAGTTTAGTACCTATGTTTTCTTCTATTCAATTTATTGTTTCAAGTCTTATATTCAGGTCCTTGATATATTTTGAGTTAATTTTGGTGATAGACAATAGTCTAGCTTCATTCTTTTGCATGTGACTTTCCAGTTTTACATGCACCATTTATTGAAGAGGCTTTCCTTCTTTCTCCATTGTATGTTTTTGGCTCCTTTGTCAAAAATTATTTGCCCATATAAATGAGGGTTTACTTCTGGACTCTCAGTTTGTTCCACTGGTCTGTGTGTCTTTCTGCCAATACCATACCATTTTGATTACTGTCACTTTATAGTGTAATTTGAAGTCAGGCAGAGTGATACATAAAGCCTTGTTCTTTTTTCTCAAGATTGTGTTGGCTATTGTTCTGCATACAAATCTGATGATTTTTTTGTTCTGTTTCTTTTTAAAATGCCAATGGGATTTTGATGGAGAGTACATTAAATCTGTATAGGTAATAAGCTCATTTTAACTATGTTGATTCTTCCACTCTGAGAACATGGAATATCTTTCCATTTCTTTGTATCTTCTTCAGTTTCTTTTAATTGTTAAACTAATTACAGAATTTCAGTTGATTTGCAAATTTTTCTTGACAAAAACATTTTTGACTATTTACTACTCCCCTAACTCCATGGTAATCCAGTTGTAATTAAAAGAAATTTTTATTTTTAATTTATTTATAAGCATTGGAACATAATATAAATAAAATATTTCAGGGTGAAAAATGAATACTGAAAATTATACATAATTCTAATTGTTTAAAAGCATTTTTATTCGTGTTTAAGGGTAATGTCAGCACATTGATCTAAAACATGTTACTATGATAAATGTTCAAGTAAATCTAGATCATTGTGTAATGTGGCACATTATCGTTTACACGATGTTTTCACGCATTAGGTTATTTTATCCTTATATGACCAAATGAAACACCATTCCTTTCTGTCCATCTATTGGTTTTGTTTTGTTTTTCCACTTTTAAAATTGTGGTACAATACCAAACATAAAATTTACCATTATCTATTTTAAGTATACAGTTCATTGGTATTAAACACATTCATAATGTTTTGCAGCCATCACTACTGACCCATCTTCATAACTCTTTTCATCTTGAAAAATTGAAACTATACCCATTAAACACTTAACTCCCCATTTTCCCTCCCCACTACCTTGGCAACCACCATTCTACTTTCCATTTCTGTGGTTTTGACTGTCTTAAAGTAGAATCATACAGTATTTGTCTGTGTGGAACTGGCTTAGTTCACTTAGCATAATGTTCTCAAGGTCCAGCCATGCTGTAGCATGTGTCAGAAGTCCCTGCCTTTTTAAGGCTGAACAGTATTCCATTGTATGTATATGATTATCCATTCATCTGTCAGTGGACACTTGGGTTATTTACATGTTTTAGCTTTTGTGAATAATGCTCTAATAAATATGGGTTTACAAATATTTCTTCAAGACCCTGCTTTTAGTTCTTTTCAGTATATACCCAGAAGTGGAATGTTGGATCATGTGGTGATTCTATTTTTAATTTTTTGAGGAACCTTCATATTGTTTTTCATAGTGGCTGTGCCACTTTACAGTTCCACCAACAGTGCACAAGGATTGCAATTTCTGCACATCCTTGCCAATAGTTCTTTTATTTATTATTTTTTCTTTTCCTTCCTTCCTTCCTTCCTTCCTTCCTTCCTTCCTTCCTTCCTTCCTTCCTTCCTTCCTTTCTTCCTTCCTTCCTTCCTTCTTTCTTTCCTTTCTTTTGGTAGTGCAAGGTGATAGCTCATTATGGTTTTTAATTTGTTAGTGATGTTGGGCATCTTTTTGTGTGTTTATAGGTAGGCCATTGTATATCTTTGAAGAAGTATTATGCCCATTTTCTGATTGGGTTGCTTTTTGTTGCTGAGTGTTATAAGTTCTCTCTATATTCTGGATATTAGTATCTTATCAGTTATATGATTTGATGGTTGTTTTGACTATTCAAGGTCCCTTGAGATCCCATATGAATTTTAGGATGAGTTTTTTTTTTTCATTCTGAAAAAAAAATGTTACTGGGATTTTTATAGGGATTGCATTGAATCTATAGATTGCTATGGATAGTATTGACATCTTACCAATATTGTCTTCCAATCCATGTATGTGGGATGTGTTTCCATTTTATTGTGTCGTTTTTCATTTCTTTCAGCAATGTTTTATAGTTTTCACTGTATAGGTCTTTCACCTCCTCGGTTAAGTTAATTCGTAAGCATTCTTGATACTATTATTAAGGTTTTCATAATTCTCTTTTCAGATTATTCATTGTTAATGCGTAGATAATGCAATTGATTTTTTTGTGTGTGTTGACTTAGAATCCTGCCATTTTGCTGAATTTGTTTATTCTTACAGTTTATTTTTGGAATATTTAGGGTTTTCTGCATGTAAAATTATATTATCAGTGAACAGAGATAATTTTACTTCTTTCTTTTTAATTTGAGTGTCTTTTATTTCCTTTTCTTGCCTAATTGCTCTGGCTAGAACTTCCAATACTATGTTAAATAGAAATGGCAAAAGTTGGCATCCTTGTGTCATTCCTGACCTGAGAGGAAAACTTTCAGTATTTTACCACTAAGTATGACATTTGCTGTGGGTTTCTGCATGTGGTTCCGGTCTACCTGTTTTACAGTTGAGGAGTCAGGCTTAGGAAAGTAACCTACTTATCTAAGATCGCACAGCTAGTACATGATGGAACCAGAACTGGAAGCAAGGTCATTGGACTGCAAATACTGCCCTCTTATCATCTGTATAACCACTCCCAAGCAAGGTGAAGCAATGCTCCTGAGGAGCAAAGGATTGAAATTAGAGCTATCACAAGGAGAAATTATACATAACCTACTACCTGTCTAATTTATGCAGCATATCTTAGCAATTTCCCTATTTTTAAATCTTTCTGCTATTTTGAATAGGCAAACTATATATAAAATGCGGGGAAATATGTCAAAAACCAATACATTATATCTACCTTGTTGTTTCTTGAATATCCATCTTTAAGTTATAGAATTTTTAGATTAATAACCAACCTCAAAAATTCTAGATACCAATTTGATTATAAATAACAGCAGTGTGTTTAACTGTACTAATGATAGCTATAAGTGACGTAACAAACCATGTTTCTTTCCACATGACTAACTTTTTGGCATTAGTGATATTGGATGCCTCTGTTGCTTCCCCCAAGGCTGTGCCAGGAAATCCGGTTACTACAACAACTAACTTTATGCCTGCTAACAAAGACTGAAAAATCTCTGGAGTTTGTTATAGAAACAGCATAGTGTTAGGACACTGATGAAATTCTCAGAGGGAAAAAATAAGTTAACATATTTATTTCTAAAGTGTTTATATCACAGGCAACTGAAAACATAGTTGCCTATACTTAATAAGTCAAGACAAAGCATTTCAATTCTAAAAAAAAAAAAAAGTGAAAATGTATTGAAATCCCAGTCACAATCTTTAGCCCAGGTACAATTTTCTGTTTACTTTATTTCCATCAGAGTCAGGTTAAGAGTGAACTACACAGTCATCTGAGGCAGATTGTGTTTAGGTTTGCTGTAACTGAGTAGGCACGTGAATGGACATGCCTGAGCAGGGGCTCCAGAGAGGCTACTTTCAGATTTTTCAAGCTGCCTTTCATTGACTTAAGGTTATGTCACATCTGAGAGTCTTATCATCTGCTTTATCATTTGTACATGGTATACCCAACTTCATCTTTACCTCTTTTTAATGGTATTAAATGCTCACAATCTATATTTATATTTTATCAACTGTCCAAAAAATTGAAAGGGAAAGGCAGTGCATAGGGATATTTATTGGATGTTGCCTCATATAATTTTTTTTTCTTTTTTAGCTTCAGCAAATCTAAATTGAAAAGCACAGGTAGCAGAATTCTGATAGTATACAAAGTTCAAATCTTAGTCTAAAGAGGGAAGAACTAGTATGTCTTATTTTCAATTATTGAAGTTGCATAATGAGGAAAAAAATTCAGTTACCTAATGGAAACTTCCAGAAACAACATTAATGAAAGACTATACTACCTTCTTATGAAGATTCAGAGATTGTTTCAGCCTCTGTACCTGCTTGTTATAGAAGAGTAAGAACATGGCACAGATCTTCAGAAATGCAGGGATCTCTGATGAGATTTACCCAAGGATTCATATCTGAGTGTTTCCAGTTGGATCTGGAAAATATGTAGGAAAAACTGCCTCTTAGAATAAATGTTCATCATAGCTGCTGGAGTACTTCTGCTTTTCTGATAATCGAATGAAGATTGAAAAATATGTTCATTTCTTTTTATACTCTTAAAAGTCAGAGTTTTATTACTGAGGATTTTCCCATTTAAAGTGTGAGGTAGAAGAGGAGAGTAAAGCTCTTCTGAGTGTCACTAAATGTATATAATCATACAGCTGCTTAACATACCAAACCAACTCAGAATATAATGAAAGGAGCCACCTCCATTTTTTATTGATGAATAGAACTTGAAACTAGTCAGGAATGACATAATTAACTCTAATTACATAAGCATCTTTTATCTACCAGAACACCGGTAGTTCAAATGTGTTCATTTTTTTAATTTACTATTTTATTTTATATATATATATATTTTACACTTTGTGTTTACCTTCCATAGTTAGACTTCTTTCTGTCACCACATATTTGACCCCTTTTATCCCGTCTACCTCCTCCGCCCCCCCCCACTTCCTACCCTCCAGTAACTACTAGTCTATAGTCCATATCCATGAGTCTCTGTCCTGTTCATTTGTTGCTTTTAGGTTTATATTCCACATGTAAGTGATATCCTGTGATTTTTAACTTTTTCTATCTGGCTTTCTGTTTTGCTTAGCATGATTATCTCGAGGTCCATCCAAGTTGTCACAAATGGCAGTGTTTCATCTCTTCTTATGGCTGAGTAATATTCCATTGTATATATGTACCATAGTTTCTTTATCCAGTCATCTATTGTAGGACAGACACTTCCATGTCCCAGCCACTGTGAATAATGCTTCTGTGAGCATCAGTGTGCAAATATCTTTTTGGATATGAGTTTTCAAGTCTTTGAGGTAAATACCCAGTAGAGGGATTGCTGGATCACACAGTAGATCAATTCTTAGTTTTTTGAGGAACCTCCATCCTGTTTTCCATAGTGGTTGTACCAATTTACAGTCCCACCAGCAGTGTATGAGGGTCTCTTTTTCTCTGCATCCTCTCCAACATTTGTTATTACTTGCCCTGTTGATTATAGCTATTCTAACAGATGTGAGATGGTATCTCATTGTGGTTTTGATTTGCATTTCCCTAATAGCTAGCGATGTTGAGCATCTTTTCATATATTTGTTGGCCATTTGTATGTCCTCTAGGGAGAAGTGTCTGTTCAGGTCCTCTGCCCATTTTTTGAGTGAATCATTTGGGTTTTTTTTTTTTTATGTTATTGAGCTGTATAAGTTCTTTGTATATTATTGGAGGTGTTGCTTGCAAATATATTTTCCCATTTGGATGGTTGTCTCTTTACCTTGTTGACAATTTCTTTCACTGAGCAGAAGCTTTTTAGTTTGATATAGTTCCATTCATTTATTTTAGCTTTTACTTCGCTTGCTTTTGAGGTCAAATTCATAAAATCCTCTTTAAGTCCAATGTCCTTGAGTTTAGTTTCTGTGTTTTCTTATGTTCTCTTGCCTTTATGTTGATACTTTTAGAAAATCTTCCTTGGTCCCTCATGACTGTCATTTCTATTTTCTCATAAAGATGGATCTTTCATTAAATACATTATGGAAGTTAAGGATATTTGCTTTGTATTTTAGATGAAATGCACTGTTATCTTGCAAATAACCCCTGAGTGCTCAAAACTGTCACTTTGGTTTACCTTGGGATTTCTCTAATTAAATAACAATAAATAATGACAACAATAATGGTGACTACTCACTATGGGCCTAAAACTGTGCAAGGCACTGAACACAGTGAAACTAAGCATAAAAATATACCAAACTCAGTCACATTAGGGTTTTGTTACGCAAGTATTTTGAGTAATCTCTTTGCATCTGTGCCTATTTTCAGTCAAATCCATCTTTTCATCTGTTTCAACAGGTACTGTTTGGTACTGTATTTCACAGGTTTTATGACCATGAAAATTATGGGCCTGTTTAACCTCTTAATAATTAAAGAATTATATGGATGGAAAATAGTTTTCTTCAAGTTTCTTTATATAAGAAACTATCTTTTAGCTCACCCTGAATTTTGATAACATTTCTGTCATATTCACTTCCATAGTTTGGCCACAGAAAATAGAAGACAGATTGCTTTCAAGTTACTTTGACAATTTTAAACCAGAACTCTTTATTAAGTGTTGTCCCCAAGATGTACTTTGCATACCTCTGGAAGTAAGAGATTGAGAACATTTATTGATTCATCAAAACCTTAGGGTTCCCTGAAACCCAGGTGATATTTTTATTAGGTCTATTTTTGTTTCTTAAGGACTTAAAAAAATTTCCCATTTTCTCCCATTAGAGACCATTCAGTAAATTTAGTTAAAAACTTAAAAATGTTTTACACATTAAGTTTATTCCATGTTCCTTTTTAATAATTTTTTGAGGGGCTATCTCAAAAATTATCTGGTGTTCAACACCCTTAGGTTCTTCCACCTGAATTTTTTTTTCTTTTTCCTTCAAAAGCTACTGCTTGTCTTGTACTCAGAGGACAAGCTGAGGAAGGATTGCCTCTTCATTTACTTATATCAGTGGTTTTAATTAGCCAGATAGATCGATACCTGTTTCAACTCAACTGCTTGGCACATTTACATTTTTTATTTCATGTTAGTTTTCAAAAGAGTTTTACTATTTACCCAGTTTTGTTTATTGCTAAAGGATATCTGAGTTTAATGAATTATTTATTTTTTCTTAAATAGAGATATGATATGCTTTTACTGTGTAGGAAATTAAATTCTTCACATTATTTATGATGGCTCTATTTGACTTTCCAAGGATAGAGCATTGGGTATTTTTGTGTTCATTCTCTGTATCACTTATGTATGCTCATTTTGCATTGTAACATTCCTTCTCTTACTGATGTTAGTGTTTCTTTGTGAGTTGAGACTTCTTGTCTGTGTTGTTAAGGTCTCTAAATTTTGATTCTTTAATCCTTGTTGATATGATCACACGTTTACTTTGTACATTTAATTAATGTATTTTTTCTTCCCTTTGCATATAAATGGTGGCATCTAGAAACTAGGCTGTGCCAAGTGTTTGATTTTTCTTCATATTTTTACTGCTCTTTTAATGTTTGGTGATAGTGTTAAAGTACAGTATAAACTTGATCTTAGTTATAAACTTTTCTCATTATCATATTTTGACTACTTAAAGCAAATTAGATGACATGATAGATATATTTATTGTCCCTAATATTAATGTTTCTGAATGGTAGATAAATGTCTTATTACTCTATTTTGTCTTCTAGGGTTATGATCATAGCTACTACTTCATTGCAAGCTTTATTGCTGATCACATCAGACATCATGCAAAATACCTGAATGCATGAAATATTTCAGATAAGAGAATCTCTTCAGGATTCTAAAAATTGCAGGGAAAAAAGATTTCAAAACATTGTATTTAATAATGCTAAAAAATACTTCATTCTGTAGTTGAATCACCTGAATAAATATATGAAACCTGCTTCTATTATAGTTATTTCAACAATGTTTACATGAGAGAACTTTAATTCTTTTTAGCTTTCTGAGGTTATTTGAAAATCATTATATTGATGTCAAGTCACAGAATATGAATGTAATCTCATTCAAATCATAGGATACTAACGCTAGAACAGAAGGTTTAAAGGTAATTTAGCCTGTTCTCTTCACCTTTCCAGACTTTAAGCCTCTGAAAGCCTGGACTAACTTCATCATATTCATTTGTATATCTCTAGTGTCTAGCAACTGCTTGGCTTCCAGTAGGCATTTAATAACTGTTTGTTAGCTGTTGAATAAAGAGGCAGGCTCAGAAAGGTTAAGTGAATTCCCCATCATCACACAGTTATTTGTGGGACAGTTTAAGATTAGCAGCAAAATTCCTAAACCCAGTCCATTGATATCTCTTGTCTTATCTTTTGAGCCAAATATATTTATGGACTTTGATTTTTTGGTGTCTCTCAAGAGACATGAATTAAATAATAAGATTCAATCTGAAAATAGCTGATAAACTTGTTTCATGTGTTACTGTAAACACAGATTTTTCCCTTAGTTACATACAAAAATTTAGCTTGCTGAGTTCAAGAAAAGTAATCTGTCTCTTTATAATATCAAATTGTGTTCCTTTAAGAACTTAATGGACACACTTGAAACATGATAGATGAATTCTGCTTGTTTTAAATGAAATATGGTTTTCTGTTAAAGAGCACAAAATTTATACATTTTAAACATTTAATAAGAATGCATATTACATAGTAATGGAAGAAGATAACAGGTTCTCAAAGTTATAAAATTAGTATTATTTAAATATAAATTGGATTGTTTTAAAAATTAGTACTATTTAAATATCAGTGGTCAAAATTGAGACCTACAGAGAGCTACCCACAAAATGGTTCTAGTCTTAACAATCCTATGTCCTCTAATAAGATCGTATAATTCACAAATGTTTTGTATATTGTTGGTAATTCCTTGATAAATAGTTGTGTGATCCCAACATTGTATTAATTAAGATTTAGAGAAGTAGAGCTAGTAGCAGATATATATGTGTAGTGTATATAAGTATATACATATACTTCTCAATGTGTACACACACATCACATTGAGAGATTTTCTACAAGGAAATGCATTACGTGATTCTGGGGGCTGACTAAGAAAGTCGGAAGCCCATAGAGCAGGCCATCAGGAAGGGAAGTTCACAAGCAAGGATGGGATTCCATGGGTGTGAGTTGCAGCTGTTGTCTACTCAGTCTTGCTTTTGAGGCCTTCTAACATTGAGGACCACCAGATTATCCAGGATACTCTTCCTCATTGAACCCATTTCTCGTTTGCCCCGAGAATACTCACCGGCAGTGCTTGTGGCTGCAGCATTTACCCTGAAATAACTTGCAAATTACAGTCCTAACTTTACCCCCAAGTTTTGCCATGAAATATCTCACTTTTATTATTTTAACATTGCTCTAGTATATCAGTAGTGTTTGAAAACAAATGACATTATTCTGTTTTTAGTATTCTGTTTTTACTGGTGGTATTTCCATTTATAAAATACAGTGATTCTTTACTGCTGAAAATGTCAAATCCCAGAAAACGTAGCATTCCTACATGTGATGTTAACATTATTCTCAAACAGACGAAGATTCATTTGATGAATCTGGTTTATGTATACATTTCTGTTACATTAGGATTAGAGACAAGTTCTGTTTAGAAATAACTCCAAGAACAATTTTTAGATTTTCACATTGAAAACCAGTCAGATTTGCTTCAGCCTCAAAGAGCGTTTTTGTAAAATTAACGCCGGCAGCGAGCTTCTCTTTTTTTTCCCTGACCCCCCTTTTTTTTCTAAATAGGAAATGGGTTAATCAGTTGACTAGGGACTTTGTATCTGCAAAATCCTTTCACAGCAACACCTAAATGAGTGAATAACTGGGAACTGTAATCTAGCCAACTTGGCACATCATTATAAGATAATTGTTTTCCCCATTTGCAGAGTAAACAAAAGTATTGAAATATTCAGTAAATAATTGCTGACATAGCCAATGTACCAAATGTACTAAAGACAAAAGTCTTCAGTTACAACACAATTGACCTTTGAGGGTATATAGAAAGCCAATAAATTTGAGCTTGCTTCTATATGCTACAAATGCCAGGGGGAGGGAAGAATCCATATATATGCTTAAATGTAAGATCTTTTCCCACTGGAAAATTCTCAAGGAACCATTCCAATGACTGTAGTAAACAACAAATGACCGAAAAATGACCTTATACTAGTTTTGTGACTTTCTAAAAGTCAGAATCAGTATAAAAAGAGACAAAGGAATTTATAGATTTCTTGGTTTGATAGATGTAAAACTCTTTTGAAGATTCCTTTAAGAAATAGTACACAGTAAAATCACCAATAATAGTAAAAAGGCAAGCCATAAAGTGGGTGTAGATGCTTGTAACACATATGTCTGACAAAGAACTTGTATCTAGAATATATAAATAACTTCCACAAATTAAAAAACAGATAAACCAACAAATAAATGGCATAAAAGTCAAATGGGTACTTCACAAAATAGGACATGGATAAACACATGCAAATATGGTTAACTTCATAAGACCAGGGAAATGCAAATAAAGTGCAATAAAATGCCACTACACGCCCTGACTGGCTAAAGTTAAGACAGCAGAAAATCTCATGTCGGCAAGGCTGTCTGATGATCTGCTAATGGGAGTAATTGGCAGGTTCTGCTGAGATGGAATATATGCATGCCCCTGCCCAACACTTTCACTCCAAGGAATACCAAGCAGAAGTGTGCTGTCAGAGAATGTCCATGGCAGCACAGTTCATAATAGCCAAAATCTGGAAACAATCCAAATGTTCATGTGCAATAGCACTGGTAAAATTGGAGTATATTCATACAGTGGGCTGTTATTTTGTGTCTAGATGCAGAAACATGGAAGGGGCCTCAAATACAATCTTGAGAAAAGAATCCAGACAAAATTATATACTGTGTAAATCATTTTGTATCATTTCATACAAGGTTCCAAGCCAGGCAAAACTCATCCATGGTGGTAGAATCAGGATGATGTTACCCACAGCAGAGGATGGGGAGCCCTGGGGAGATATAAATGGAGGGCTACTTGAGAGGGCCTTCAATCACTTAGTGTTGCTCTCTTTCTTTCTTAATCTGGGAGCTTATTACATGAGTGTGCACCCTTAGAAAACTCATCAGACCAAACACTTAAAGATTTATATACTTTTTCACATGTTACATTTTAGTAAAGTTTACATTTAAAATATTTGATATTTTTACCTAGTAAAAGTATGTAGTAGTTTTGCTGTGAATATAAACTGTTGTATCTCATTTAGAAACCACTTAGAAGTGAAGGCAATGTGTGAGGCTTCAAAAAGCGGCTCTAAGTGATATCTCTGATTTTGAAGATGCAAGTGAAGAGTGGATAAAATTATCTCATAAAATCTTACAGTGGAAAAATTATAAACTAACATTTAAAAAATATTTTTAATATATGTCTGTAAAAACTAACAAGTAGACATAAATTTTTACTGAAGAGTTCATAAATATATTTTGAATTAGCCAAATAATTCTTTTGGTTATTATCAGAGAAATGCAAATCCCTTTGAGTTCAAACTTGTATTTGAGCACATTGGGCATAGACTGTATATAAAATAGATTACACTGGTTTATGGAACTTCTGAAACCAAAACCAATTTTTAAATTTTTCATTTTAGGATTGGGGATTGGGTGAAAAAAAGGAAGCACCATTGGTGGTGCTTCAAAGGGGAGGATGGCAACAGCCACAACTAGAAAGGAATTGAAAAAAGTGGCACAGCAAATAAAGGGACAGCAACAGCTACAGGAGACAGATGGCCATGAGGACAGAAGCAGCAACTTCATTCAAGATGGGGGACAAAGTATTAGAATTAATAAGAGTTTAATAAGGGAGCTAGAAATAAGGTCAACAGGTCAAAATTAGTAACTTTCCTATAAATTTATAAATATCTAACAAAAAAATATAAAAGAAAAATCTCATTCGCAGCAGCAACAAAACCCAAAAATACCTAGAAATAACCGAAATAGGAATTGTATAAAATCTTTACTAAAAATTTTAAGCCTTAAACAAAAAATGGAGAGTAATATCATGTTCATGGAATAAAAGGCTTAATATAGAGCTATTAGCATACCCCTGATCAATCTATAGATGCAATGTAATCTTATTCAAAATCTCAATATTTTTAATGGAACTTGACAAGCTAATTATAAAATTTATATGAAAGGTTATCCTGACAGTTTTGAAAAAGAACAAATTGTTCCACCATGTGTTATTATAAAACTTTGATAATTAAAACAGCTTTGCACTCAGAAGAGTTCAATAGGTCACAGAAGTCCTGCTACAGACTCATTCACAAAGTGGTTGTAACGCTATTGGTAGTGCTTCGAGTCAGTGAGGGGAAACATGGGCATTTCCTTAAATGCTTTTTCAGCAAAATTATTTTCCAGCAGCTTCATGGAGAAAGACATACAAAAGGAGACCTGTGTAAGGGTGTGTATTGCAGCACTCTTTGTAACAGAGAAAATATAAAACAACCCGACATTCATGAATAAAAATAAATTGCTGAACAATGCACATAATTCAATACTGTTATTTTTTTAAACCATCGAAACTATGTCTATATTCCATGTATATTTTATGTATTTTCTATACAAATACATAGGAAAATGTCTGAATGCAAATAATGTCAGTTACTTCTGGGAAGTAGAAGAACATTAGAATTGAGGATGAGAGTCAGGGTCTTTACTTTTGATGGATGATGTCGTTTTTACAGACAGAAGTTGTTCAGGTACATTTCAAGTTATAAAACACTAATTTTAAATATTAACATTTAATAAAGGTTGAAAGCCAGAAAGAAAAAACAGCACTTACTCCTATGTCAAGGCCTAGAAACACATCTTCATGCTTCTTTCTTTCTTTATACCCATGGGAATTTAGGTTCAGATTCAAAATCACTTAAAAAAAAAAAAAACAGAATTATCATAACTTCTCTGTGAAATAGTGAGGCTTTCAGAAGAAAAAAACCTAATATGAGTCCTGCTTCCCTGCCACCTAGGGAAGGTCATTTCATCCTTCTAAGCCTGATTCCTCATCTGGAAATGTAGTAGGCGAGTCCTGCACCACCTAACTCACAGGGCTGTGGAGCAGAGCAAAACAAGGTGCCCATATTAAATTGCTGTCATTCTATCCAGGTATTGGTGAATAGGTGCATTAGTGCCAACGGCCTCCAAAGTGATGCATGCTCTCCTTGGAGTGTGCATAAGGCAATACACTGGAGTACGATAGAGTTTCTATGTTTATTTTTATTTCGTCCCCTCTTGTTCAAATGTCTACCTTTTGTGCTCACTTCATAACGTGCATGACAGATTGGTATGGTAGTGCATACAATCACGTAGAAACAATACACATGTGGCCACTACGAGAGCCTCTGCCCAAAAGTCCCCTAAGTACAAATTTTGAGGAAGAGATAAGAATTTGTGAGGACCAATACAGGATATTTGCTGAGCTGTTAATTTGTACTCTGCCTCTACCTATGCTGGTTACAGTAGAAATAACATATTTTCCTGTGGGAGAACATAGCATGTAAACTTCTTCACATCCTTTCATAGCCCTGGCCAGTGCAGAAGAAAATGTCTGTTTGGTTTTCAGAGATAAAAAGAATCTAAACTCTCATATTGAACTTGAGTCCGGGACTCCAATTCAAGGGCATGTAATTTCCAATTTCATTCACATGTCTTTGGTACCAGGTGTCAACTTTCTGTCACAGGTGACACTTAATGAGCACTTCACTTTCTGGTGAACTATAGGTAGATAAAGAAGAGAATCCTAGCATTTCCATTTTTGCATGATATATTAGCATCATCTCATCAAGTTAGACAAATTCAAATACCACTATGAGGCATGGAGGTGGGAATTGGGTGAGAAAATAGACTCTTTTTTTCTTTCAATTTATCAAGATAGTATTTAGGGCATTCTGGTTTGGGAGACTGTGTGTGTGTGTGTGTGTGTGTGTGTGTGTGTGTGTGTGTGCACGTGATTAAACCCTGCAAGCCGAATCAGAATGTTGAGCATAGCAATATCAGGTGGTGGATGAGAGGCAAACTGCATTTTTGTTCATGGCTTGTTAAACAGAATTATTATTCTCATAAGACTAAAACCTACTCCTTTTGGGTCTCCTCTGAAATTATTTCAGTAAAAACACTGCCACCCAGTGTTTTGATTAGAAGCATAATAGACCGTACACTCTAAAAAATAAAGTTTTCCAGAATGGACTGCAAATAACTCATTTTCTTAGCTATACACAAATAAGGCCTGACAGACTACAGAGCGGTTCCCATCTTAAACATGTGACAGTCCAGCTGCATCCTGCTTCAGAGTGCATAGGGGCTATCCCAGCTGTCAGAATGATTGCCTGGATTTTTAAATATGAATTCTAAGATAATCTTGCTAATATTCCAGCCTTAATCAGTTGCTCTGATCTGGCATAGTGCACAAAGTCCAGGCTGAGGATTTTTCAGTTTTTTCCAGCACCCTTTCTGCTGCAGTCATATCCCTCCTATCCTTCAAGAACTTACCTCCAGGACAATTCAAAGCAACCTTATGTAGCAGCTCCCTCCAGCGGTGGCCACATCTGGAGAAACCTGTCTTCTGTGCCTCACTCCAGGAGGGAGTCCAGTTCATTCCCAGTGCAGCCCCCTTCTCTTGCCCTGTCACCCCACAGACCAGTACTTGGGTGTTGCATATGTATTAGAATCACTCCAAGGAACATACATCAGGTTTTTCAAATCATCTCTCTCTCTGCGTAAAGGGAAGGAAGAGCACCTTTCCCAGGGCAGGACAAGGCTAGGGAAATATACCACACCCAACATCATTCTCTGAAAACTTTTGGCCACTTCAGCTCTTCTTATACTCTTCATGGAGGGCATTGGGCAGAACTGTGTTTTACATCTCCTTTGCAGATGGCTTAGTACCTTCTTTGGAAGACATAGAGGGCCTCTTACTTTGGGACTTCTGTCAAAACCAGAGAAGAAAAAGCCCACTTTATCATCCTGTTACATTCATCCATGAAAGGAGGATGACAACAGGACCTATCTCTTAGGGTCGACGTGAGAATCAAGTGAAATAATACAAGTTGGCCTTTAACTATTTTATTATTATTAAGTATCTGGTCACTGGTATTTGGATAGTTAGCATAGACGCTACAGCATAATGGTTAAGAGCATGGTTTGAGACAAACTGCAGGAGTTCTGAATCCCAACTCTACCATTTAGTATTCATGGGACCATGAACAAGTTACCTCCCTATAAAGTGGGATTATTGCCAGTGCTACCTCACAGGGCTGCTGTGAGACTCATAGGCACCACTGCGCACATAGCACCTGAACCATGCCAATCAGGCAGTATCTACTCAGTAAGCATCAGCTGTTGTATTTTATGTACTTCATTATTTGTATCTATGATTATTCCTATTAATAAAATTTCTGTAAGAGAACAAATGAATTATGGTGGGCCTTATTATGCCTGTTTTCTCATTAAAATTATTATTTGTCCAATAGGAACTTAATATAAGGTTTACTGGTAAATGAACATTCAAATATAGCAGAACAGCCAAAGGAATATTTTTCTCACGATTACCAAAGAGGAAGAAATAATCAGCGAGGGTCGGGTAAGCTCATCAAAGAGAAAGGCATCAGCTCTAAGGCTTGCAGGCCGAGTAGCACTTTGCAAAGTCTAGAAGAGATGAGAGGACTTTCCAAGCAGCAAGTGTAGCTCAGGGAACAAAGACATCAGAGATTCTGACAAGCTGTGAGAGAAGGAGACTGGAGTGGCTGCATCAGAAAATGCTAGCCCCAAATTATTAACAGACTAGAAAAGGGCATGTATAGTGATGAGGTCTATTGGTTAAATAATAGTGAGGTACTACTGAAAGTGTTTCCAGTAGGAAAGAGATATGATATGACTTGTGCTTTATAAATATTATTGTGGTAGCAGGAGAAAACAGTAAAGATGGCAGAGAAAGGGAAAACAGAAGGACTATTGACTGCTCGTCTCAGGGAGAGTTGATGAGGACTGGCACTAAGGTGATAAAGATGAAGAGAAGATGCTGAGCTGAGAGATGTTTCTAAGGGAGGATCTACATAGCTTAGGGGTCAGTGATGATCATACAGTGTCTAGCTTATGAGGTTGGGGAGATGGTGAAACCACGGAATCAGAAAATGCGTGAGAAGAAGAGATTTGGAAAGATAGATAAGGAGTTCAGTTTTACATACAGTAAGTTTGAAAGACCTAAAGGACATCCATGTGTAGATACCCAGAGAGACATCATTCTGGAATTCAGAGGAGAAGTAGAACCTAGAATAGTGAATGAGTCACTGCTATTGACACCACCAGAGATCTTCAGCATGGATGGAAAAGCACCAAGCACTCTTCTTAAAATAAAAAGAAAGAGGAGACTACAAAGAAAATGGAAATAGAACATTCAGAGAGATTAAAAAAAATAGCGCCAGTAGGAAACTATTGGGTTTCAAGAAGCAAGTTTTCAACTATCCCATGTACTAAAGGAAGATCAAAAAGAACAAGAACTGAGAAGAGGCCACTGGATCTGGCGACTGGGATGAGAATGTTTATTATGAATGTTTTCTTTCTTTCTTTTTTTTTAAAATTAAGTTTATTGGAGTAACATTGGTTAATACAATTATATAATTTTCAGGTGTACATTATCATTTGACATTCGTATATTGTATTGTGTCTTTACCACCCAAAGTCCAGTTTCCTTCAGCTAACATATATTTGACCCCCTTTACCCTGTCCACATCCCCCCTCCTCCCTCACCCACTAGTTACCACTAGTCTATAGTCCATGTCCATGAGTCTCTGTTTGATTGTCCTGCTCATTGGTTGCTTTTAGGTTTATATCCCACATATAAATGATATCCTGTGATTTTTAACTTTTTCTGTTTGGCTTATTTTGCTTAGCATAATTATCTTGAGTTCCATCCATGTTGTCACAAATGGCAGTATTTCATCTTATCTTATGGCTGAATAATATTCCATTGTATATTCTTTTGGCTTCTTTAGCCAATCATCTATCATAGAACACTTTGATTGCTTCCATGTCCTGGCCTCTGTGAATAATGCTGCCATGAACATCAGTGTGCAAATATCTTTTTGGATATGGGTTTTCAATTCTTTGGGGTAAATATCCAGTAGAGGGATTGCTGGATCATATGGTAAATCAATTCTCACTTTTTTGAAGAACCTCCATCCTGTTTTCCATAGTGGCTGTACCAATTTGCAGTCCCACCAGCAGTGTATGTGGGTTCCTTTTTCTCCACATTCTTTCCAACATTTGTTATTACTTGCCCTGTTTATTTTAGATATTCTAATAGGTCTGAGATGGAATCTCATTGTGGTTTTAATGTACATTTCCCTAATAGTTAGCGATGTTGAGCATCCTTATTATGAGTTTCAATGGAGTGGTAAGGATAATAGAAAAATGAATGAAAAGTGAAGGCATTTGTTCATTCATTTACTCAACAAATATGTATCAAGCACCTATTATTATATATCAGTCACTGTTCTAGGCCTTGAAGATACAGTGGTAAACAGGACAAAGACCCCTGAAGTCACAGTTTGCACTCTAGCATTGTTTATAGAACACTCTTTAATAAACAGTTGCTAAGGATTTGAGAAGACAAGAGACTAGACAGTTTAGGGGAGAAAGTGAAGTCAAGGGGAATGTTTCTTATAGGCTGATGAAGTTTGATCTTGTAGCTGAATCACTATAGACAGAGAGGAGAGGTTAAAGAAGGAGATGAAGGGAGGGAGGAAAGAAGAGAGAAAGAGTGATGGAGAGACAAAGAGGGATCAACCATACAAACCCACCCCCGTGTCTATGGAGTTAGTGTTTAGCCTTGGAAGGGTGAGGGGTCCTTTATTACTCCAAGACAGTAAATAATTTGACCATTCACATCTAATGGCCTCCATTTTCTCTTTAAATTAACGAATAAGCTGAGATCAGATTGAAGGAGATTTTAGACAACAATTTGAAGAACTGAAGCAGGAAGAAAGAAAAAACCACAAGGCACAAAGTCAACATTAACTTCCAGGCAGAGTTATATCCAGTTCAGCAATAAAAAAATGTGACAGCCAGCTTAACTCACCACACACACATTCATCTCCACTGGATGCTGTATGGATATCCCTCAGGCATATCTTCCTCATCCTTATCTCCCAGCTTTTGGGACAATGGCAGATATTTATGTGGAGATCAAATACTTTCTTTCACTTGTCAAAGCAATAGTTATTCCTAAGGTTATTGGCCAAGCACTCATTTTAATTTCCTTTAGCATTTCTAATCACAGTGGAAAGGAGTCAGCCTACCCTTCCCTGCTTTTCATCCCCAGTCTCATCCCACTTACCCCATTCGATCTCATAGAAATACCAATGAGTCTACCCCACTGCAGATTCTCAAATCCTCACAAGTGTTATTGAATCAACTGCCATTCTTTTGGTCTCATCACCTCTCTGATCTTGTCAGAAGAGGCCTCTTACATTCTTCCTGGGGACATTTGTCCTGCATTCTCAATGGCACTGTGTTTAATGAAACAATCCTAAGATCCAGACCTGCCTGACAGGACAGTATCCTGTGTTCATAGGTTTGTTAACTTCTTAACAGAAAGATCTTTGGGTTGGATACAACTGTCTTAGCCCCGGGAGTATATTGTCACAGTTTCAGTGCTGCTGATGGAAGGTTCTGCTTACCCATTTAGATGGCTCTCCTTGAGTGCCCCTTGCCAGGCTGATATTTACCCATTAGGAGCAGAACAAAGAAGCCTGGCCTGCTGATGACCAGGGGACATCTAATGGCCAGGGGACCCACGTCAGCCCAGCACTCAACTCTGATCTTGGATTTCTTTTACATGTGGTGCACAAATACAAAGTGTGTTATCACTTCACATTATTTTACATTCAACCTGTGTCTTTATATTTAATTGTGTCTGTAAAATTATAGTTGGATTTTTAAGAAAACCAAGCTTCCTTTTAGCTGTCTAGCTTATTAGTATTTATTATAACTGCTGATATATTTGGGTTTAATTTTACTCTGTTATTTAGAGTCTTTACATTACTCTGCTTCTTTTTCCCAATCCCCTTCCTTTCTGTCACTTTTGGAAGGGACTTTCTAACTTCATATTTTCTTGTTTACCAATTTGAAAGCAATAAACTCTCTTTACTTTCTATTAAAATTTCACATTTTCATCTAACACAGTTGGGAAAAAATCAATATCTTACTCTCCTGCAAAACAGTACAAGGAATTAGAATATTCTAACTTTGATAATGCCTTCCAGTGTGTGTAATAAACAGCCAGTACTTTCTTTCCATTATCCTTTTATTTATTTACTATTTAGCAACCTCTACCCTAAATCAGCTATTCATTCATTATTGTACAGCCACGGTTTGTTTGGATATGCCCACATAATTACATATTTATTTGTTGACCATTATTTTTTGGATTTTAGACTTTTCTTCTCCCTGAAATATATCATTTAGTGAAGGTGTAGTGATGGTAGATTTAATTTTGTCTCAAAATATTGTTATTTCTCTTAGCACTTTAAAGAAATTACTCCATTGTCTGTTGGTTTCTGTTGAGAAGTCTGCTGTTAATCCAATCCAATTTATTTTTCTTTTTTTGTAGGTAATAGGTCCTCACTTTCAGGATTGTCTTTATCTGCAGTTTCACTGAAGATATAGATTTATATTTACTTATCCTGCTTGAAATTTACTCTGCTTTCTAAATCTGAGCAAACACTTTATTAATTTTTTATATAGTGCCTCTCCTGTATTATATCTATCTATTGTCTTCTGAAGGATCACACTGAAAGGATGAATAAATGCTCTACTAGATTCCTGCCAGTTTAGATTGAGTCTTGCCACTAAATAAGTTGCAAAAAAAGCTTTCAGGCTTTAATTTCAGAGCTTATTTCCCTCTCTGTTTAGAGATCATAGGGATTTACTTATTTTGTCTTTTTATTTTCCCCTTAATTCCCCTTCCCCCTATTTCCACCCCTGACCTATGGATGTTGCCATTTCCCCTTAAGAACTGGATCTCTGAAGGCGGGGCATCTCCTCCCACACACACGATGTGCACTCAAGACCTGGCGTACCCAGTGCACTCGGCACACTCAGGGGGCTTGGCGAACTCAGGGCATGGTCCGTGGCTCCACCTGAGGTGCAAATCCAGGACCTTCTGCGTGTAAAGCAGACATGCTAACCACTACACTCTGGAGCCACCTAGTATTTACTTATGATATCCAAATCATTTTGATATTATATCCAAATCATTTCAATTGGTATATGCTTATTTTTTTTAAGCATCTCTAGGCATATTGTTGAGGGAGGTTTTGCAGGGATATAAATACCTTACTCCCATCTTGGGAGCTTGGCTGGGATGATTCTAAGCTGTGAGATGTTCCATACTGTTTGCCAGAGATTCCTCCAGGTTTGAGTCTCTGCCTCTCTGTGGAGCTGGTCTAAGAACGTACTTCTGTTAAGAATGTACCACCTTCTCTTTCTGAAGGTTCCTCCCAATTGCTCTGTAGGCTCCCTCTGCCCATCAAGGACCTAAGGGTCCTTCTTATTTCAGGATGTCCTCTATTATCCCGTTAGTGCCTGTACAGTGAACCACACTTTTTTTTTTTCATCAAACAATATCATCCAGGGAAAGTCCCTATACTCCAACATTAAAAAGAAAAAAAGCCAGGATGTAAAGCTATATTATGTAAAAATGCATAGAAATATGTTAAAGAAAATATTTCAAAAGTTTTAACAGTTCCAACTATGGTTTTGGAGTTTGGCACAGAAGCGGCATTCCCAGTGAGAACACATGGGGCAGGCATAGCTTTTCTTGACACAGTAGATACCAATCTTAAATGTAGAGGACCTGACACTGGTCACTGCAGTTCTTGATCAGGCAGATGGTCTCAGGTCTGTGTGTGTTGTGTGTGGGTTGGGAGTGGAAGACAGAAATGATCCGTCACTCTTTTTGCTTGAATTCCTCAAAGAAACTGCTCTTCTGCCAAGATAGGCTGGATGTGTGCGGAATATGAAAGTACCGGCTTAGATCTTTCAGAGGCGGAATCAAAACAGCCACTTCACTTGCTAAGTGTCCAATGCCACAGGAGGCAGTTGAGGAAAGAGGACAGACGGTGTGGTTTTACAACATGCACCACAGGGCCTTCAGGCTTCCTCAGAGATCCCACTGGAGCTACCACCCCAGGGACAGGTGGAGGGACCTGAGTATATGCCTCCGTCCCCACCCTTATCCCACCATAGCAGCTCTGCTTTTTAACTGCTGTATGTTCTGTGGTGTCATTATGAAAAGTCACACACACACACACACATACACACACACACACACACGTGCATGTGCACAGACACAAAAGACTGCTATAATCTCAGCAACGCCACCCTATAATTTCAATCATTTATACTAGATAATTGCTATAATCTGTTTCACCAATGATCCCTTAGGATTTCTTTGAGTGTGATGAACCTTTGCACCACATGGGTAAGTCAATCAGAAGATGGTTTGTTCAAATTCAAAGTTTTAATGGCTGTTAAATTATAAAAGACTATTTGTACTACATACATTCCATCCACTGATGCTGACCATGCACATTTTATTGCACGTATAAACAGTGTACAAGGGTCTTGAAGACAGTTTACAAGGACTGCATTTAGAGGGGAAAAGCCATTTTACAGAGTATCAAAGCCATTTGTATTATACAGCCAACTTCAAGAAAATACTGAAAATTAGTATCAAAAGAAAAATTTTAATTTTGAAAAAATCTCTCAAAACAAGGATTACAGAGGTTCATGTTGTCATATGTACATGTAAAAAAATATTTCAGGACCCTGCATTCTGAATGCCCGTCAAGGTGCAGCAATCACAATTCCTATTTCTATAATCGACCTTTGAATGCTGCTAACATTTGAATACACTCTGTTCAAAATGTCTTTCACTTTATATCATTATGCTATTTGACAAAACTGGTATTTGTGCAGTACAGGAAAATATTAAAATATATTTTAAGTTAAAGTGCACAGTACATTTGATAGGAAATAAGTGTGAGCTGCTGATTCCATCTGCCGTTGTCAGCAAGCCCTCCACCTCGCCTCAAGCAGAGGGTGGCTGTGCACTTGGTCGAGGTGTCTGTGCTCAACGCACGACTCCCTGGTGTCTTCTATGTTCAGCTTTACATTTGTCCTATACATCGTGGTTGCTGTCATTCTAAAACCTTACAACGGCTTTTCACAGAGGTGACGACACAGTCAGCATTCGCAAGACTGTGAAGGATGAATGGGTGGGTATCTGCAACTGCAGGGCAAAGGTGCAGGCACGTAACTGCCTCCACATAGGTCACCGTGTCCAGGAAGCCTTACCTGAGTCTCTCAGACCAACACAGGTCCCTTTCCTTCGCTGGCTATCTTCTAGTCATTGTTTGTTTCACCTTGCTCCCTTCTAGGCCACTCAGCTTCACAAACGCCACTTACTTAACCTTCTCCTCAGCCCGTGTTGGTGCTGCAGTGGCTGACCCACCACTGGTAAATACTGACTACTTCTGTATTTACACACCAGAGACCACGAATCTTGCTGTGTTTTATGGACTACTTCAAAAGCCACCAACTAAGTTACAATAAAATGAGCACATCTACCTTTCAAAATCCCTTCCTCTTTTTAAAACTGGCAGCTGTAGGAAGTGCCACTTTCCTGATCTGGGCCCTAAGTGCCTTATGTAACTCCTGATTACACTCAAAGCTGCCCTTAAAAAACTTTTTGGTTAATAAACTCTTTATCATCTCCACTTTCCTATACCATTTCTTTATTATCTACCTTTGGTGCTACTTTTAAAATTACCCTAATTACAGTGCAAAATTATACTTCAAGACACATGATGCTAACAATTGTTATTTCTTTGTGTTAAAATGTGAATGTTTTGTATATAGCAAAATAAGTATGAATCCAAAAAAATAATTGTTCACATTTTCTCTTCAAGTTTAATATGTCTTTTTTTTTTCCATCACAACTATTTACAAATAACTTTGGGGTGCTCTCTTGATTTCAGTCAGTTTGCTGTATCAGGGGACAACAGGGCTGCTGGAATGTAGGAAACTGGATGGAATGCAGAAATATAAATAAGACCAATGTTCTATAAACCAAAGTGTAAATAATGCCTCCCCAGAAAACAGTTTTTGTCATGGAAGCACCTGTTTTTTGCTTAATTTTTTTTTCTGAGTCATATATACAAGAAAACATGATTACTGCTACTGCACACCAAAGAAGATAGAAAATAACTCAATATTTATAATATTAAAATAAAGTGTTTAACCACAAAAAAGCAGTAATAAAATAGTTTCCTAATTTACAATTTGCATCCAAAGGATGAATAACTCACTAATAAATAATATTTATATAAATATTTTGTATGTCGAAAATAGTTTTCTAAAAGGCAATGGTCTCAAGAAACTTCTTGAAAAATTTGGCCTGATTGAGTCACCCTCCCCCCAACCAAATATACAATAAGTTGGGTTTTAGTAAAACAGATGCATTCTGCTGCAAAACAGTTGTGCTTGGTGGTTTGGTAATGGCAGTGGGTGAGCGTGAGGATGCAAGAGGTTGTAAAAGGCATTGATGTGCTGTTCAGTTCTTTGTAACCAGCTCCTTCACTGGCTTCAAGATAAATACCTGTCCCATCTGAATATCGGAGGTCAATTCTAAAAGGTAGAAAATCTTCTCATATGTCCTCCCTTAAATGCAACTAGAGTCATGGAACTGACAGGCAATGAGTGGAAGGGTGGGGGGAACAGGTGCTGAGAGCAGAGTTCAGGATCTCTGATGGGAGAAGGGTTTGCGCCGATCCGAAGGAGAGAGGTTGGTCTCATGTGAACAGAGCCTTCGTTACGGTCACATCTAACAATGCTTGCACAGTAATGCCCACTTTGACCAGGCCTTTCTCTTCAAGAATATGATGGGGCAGACATAGTTTTTCCTAAAAGGAAGAACAAACATCAATTTTTAGAACATAAATCATTCAGTCTTGCAACACCAATGATGATTGTTAAGTTGAGCTCTGTTATGTCTGTCTGATCACCTCAGACAGTGCTCCCTCCCTTGCTTTCAGCCCATTACAAAGACCTTTTCTGTGTTTGCAGAGAAAATAATTTTTTTTTTTTTTTTTTGCAAATGAGGGTTGTTCCAGAAAGGTGCTCAGTCAACCTGAAATCTGCAATAGATCTAAACATTTAAGGAACCTTTATGCTAAATAACTGAGCAACACACAGTCAGCTAGAAACCACATACTAAGAACATATTAGCTGATATTCTTATAAAGCAAAATTACAAACCACCTTTCACACATTTTAAAGAAACTCAAATACGCATTTATACAGGCCACGCCCTGTTCTACTGACCATAAACTTTGGCTTAGTTCATTTTACTTCCTGTGATCTCTGGAATGGAGGCATGCTGGTGGACTGGTATCCTTTCTTCGTGATTTAGGAACAGCCTTGTAAAAAGTCATTTTAACTACAGCTTTCGAAAGCCTCTCTTTTAAGACTCTTTCATACAGCTGTCAAAGACATAAATGCCCTGCTACTTTCTCATGTTGTATTTTTTGCTCTTGGGGAACGTCTAGCACGTACAACACAGGGAAAATAATTAACGCAAGTCACTCTTTGTGTGTAGACCCTCGCATGCTTAACAAAACAGTTTACAAAATAACACGACGAGGTATTTTTAAACCTTTGTCACTTGGCCCTGGAAGTGAGGGGACTCTCCTTCCAGAGTGTGTCTCCTTGGCTCGGCAAAGACTCCATAGCAAACACTCCCTCTTGTCTACTTGATGACGGTGTGTTCTTCATAGTCCAAAGACAGCTGTTTTTAAGGAAAGTTTAAATGGGATCTGCATCATGCCCCAGGAGGTGGAGACTGTTTAACGTGAACAAGACCGGTGTCTAAACAGACTGCTTCCTCTTCACGTGATTCTTGCTTGAGAAACGAGATCTTTCTATTGCCTCACTGCAGGACTCTCCATAAATTACTGCATACATGTGTACTCTAGTCTCAAAAAGAACTTCAAAGGACACGCCATGACACCTCCGACAACTTACTGTATACCTCACGTCAGCTTCCTTACACTCTCACAACCATCTCACTGCCTCCACTGCTAACTCCTCCCCTAACTTGTAGTAAATTCAAAGTATCTCAGACTTTAACTCTAGACCTTAAGAAAGAGCTACCTGTCAACATAAGGCAGCACAGTTTTAACCATTATTTCATACGGCTGCTGTGCACTGAAATAGAATAAACTTGTCAGCAACAGCATGCCGGCATGCTAGGTGGCCAAGGAATATGCCCAAGAGACTTTGAACTTCAGTGTTTACTTATGTTCAGTCCCAAATGTTCTAGAATTCTAGTACTAATATTTCCACAAGGCCTATCTCTGTGTATAACAGCTCTTATGGGGCTAGATGTCCTGTCCTGCCTGACACGGGACAGGTCTGCATTAATAACTGCTTCGATCCTGCTAATGAGTGATGGCTCCAGTGGTCTGCAGAGGTTCCAAGCTACAGGTCATGGTTGGGAAAGGCTGGGGGCTCCAGAGAGACAGGGTGGGAAGGTACCGAGGACTCAGCCTCCTTCTTACAGGGCTCACAGACTGAATGGGCTTAAGGTCGTTGTCTCTCCCAGGCCTTTATTTTTCCAACCAGCATTTCTTCCCTTCCTGGTCTCACTCCGAAACCAGGTGCAGAGTTCAAGATTCCTCTTCCCTTACAGTTGGCAATAAGGAACAAAAAGAAACCATAAAAATGTACTCTTTGCATCCTTAATGCCTTTGTCCTTTCATTTAGACCTCCTGAAGAACAGGGGCGCTCTCAGATTACTTTGATGGAGTTGGAGGTACCTAAGAAAACTAGCATAAGATAACAGAAACTCTATAAAAAACATGGCAATTCTGGTTATTTTATCACAGAACTGGGTGAAGACTCTGATGGGGAGTGTGGAGTTGAGGTGCCAGGTGACAGGGTGAGCCTGCCAGAAATGAGGAGGGGCAGCGAGCCCAGCCAGAAGGCCATTTTCCATCACACTAGTCCTGCCACAGAGGAGGGAATCCCTGGAGTGATTGGGATGAGGAGGGAACTGCTATAGGTTCCTGGCTGGATGAGAAGTGACAGAAAAAGGCCCCCTCACCTTGAAGATAATGAACTTAAAGCAGAGATCACTGTATATTTAGATTGACTTTAAAAGCATTTAAACTTCAATGTTAGGAAATCCTAATGGCTTTCCTTGAGAATATGGCAGCAGTCCATTCTAGTATAGAGCTTCTTTTTTTATGTTTCTTTTTAAAGCACATAACAGAATCATAAAATACTACCTTGCATAAAAACAATGGTTCTGACTCCCTCTGAAGCACTCACGCTTTGTGCGTTTTCACGACAGACTCAATGAGGTTCACTCACATACCCTCGCCCACCCCTCTTCCTAACCACAGCAAACAGGGCTGGAAAAGGCAGGCAAGCCACGAAGCCTAAATGCTAACTTAGAAAGACTTCCGGGGCACCAATGCCTGGCACCAATGTTACAGATTTGCATTGGTTATTTCTTTGTGACAACCTTGTAAAGTAGATATAATATCTTTATTTTACAGATAAGAAAACTGAGATGTAGAGAGTTTAAGTAACATTGCTAAAGCCATACAACTGCTAAGTACCAGAACCAGGATTTGAACAGGTGTCTCATCTTAGAGCTGGGGCTCCTTACAGACATCATGCTGCTTCCCATACTGTCCCTGATCAACAAGCGAGCATGTGTGTGGTCTTGTGCCCATGAGATAGGAAGAGGCTCTGGACTCTGATTCCTACCCATGCAAGACCCAACACACTCAAGCCAGGTGGGGATCAGAGAGCCCTCAACTCCATGAAGGGCATCAGCCTGTCACTCCACTCATTTGGCTCCTCTTCATAGCGAGAGACAGACATTTTATCCTTTCAGAAAATGCCTCGAGGGAGCAGCAGACTGCCGCCACTGCACACTCTCCTCTTTCTACAGTCTGTCATGCTCTCCAGCAGCTGCATGCCTGCTTTCAGGCTAGCTGCTGAAAAAAAGAATCATTCATGTTGGCGTGGTTAATCTTGTTCAGTCTGTTTCTAAAATGTAAATTCCTGGCACTAAACTGACTGAACCTAAAAACAAAATGGTCTTTGTTACTTTAACCTAAGAGAGTTTGACATTCCTGCTGCCACCTGAGACTCCGAGGGTCAGCTTCTTTTGGTGTAAAATGGAGAACATGTCAAACTCTCACAGACATTTCTTGTCACTCTTCATTCGATTCTCTTTCCAGCCATGCTACCTTCTACCTCTGTAGAACACTTCATTCTCCACACACATCTGCCCCTTCTCTAATCTCCCTAATCCGTACCCCTTTCATCTGGCTATTCTTACACATCTTTTATGTTTTAGTATAAACATCACAGTTCCAGGTAGGCTTCATGGAACACCTACTCCCCATCAGGGTCTGGTCCAGAATCCTGCCCCCGATCTAAAAAAACATGTCTTTTTCACACTGAATTCTTCTTTATTTGTCCACTAGATCCTGCATGCCAATCCAGCCCATAGCTGTTTTACTGGAAAGCAACCACGCCCATTCATTTATGAATCATTTGTGGCTGCTTTTACACTACAACAGCAGAGATGTCATAACAGAACCTGTATGGCCTGCAAACCTAAAATATTTACTATCTAGTACTTTACAGAAATAGTTTGCTGGCTCTTGGTCCAGACTGCAGCTTTTTGAGAACAGGGCCATGTGTCATGGTGGCAGTTTTACCCCCAAGGCCTACCATGGGGTCTTGCACAAAAGAGTGTTCATTTAAATTTGAGGAATAAATAAACAAACACAAGCATAAACAAAATTGTGGTGGAAATCCAAGGATAGTCTTAAGGGAAAAAAAAGCACACAATCTATATACATCAATAAATTGTATATTGAGAACTAATTCCAATCTGAAGCCTAATTTTATAAAACAAATCTCCTAAATAAAATCACATTAAAATATTTTTCACCTAATTCAAACTCCTTTCAGGCTCCTGACATTTTAATTTATTGTCCATTACTTTTACCCTGACGGTGAAACATCTTCTGCCCTCACGACTTTTTCTCCTTATAACACGAACAGGCAAGGATTAGAGAGATAACCCAAAGCACCATACACTCACAGACAAATAGTATCAGGATATCAAGGGCCTTTATGTATCTACTGTCACTGATGAAATTCTTATTTAGTTATCTTACTTTTGAGTTCTGCAAGACACCTTTTCACTAGCCCCATTTCTTAAGTGTCTCTCTCAGACGACGGTGAGCTGCATACAAACCACAAATCCACGAATAGAGCGAACTAAAAGAAATCAGTTCTTACAACTGTGGAAATCCCAATACTACGCAGTGAGCTGCCACCAGTTGAGAGAGACTAGAGAAAAAGAACTTTCTATTTAAAATAGATCTTTCTATTTCAAAAAGAAAATGTAAATAAATACTTAGTTCTTTTCATCAGGTATTGGAAGAAAATACTGAAAAAAAAAAAGGTCTTTCTTGTAAGAGGAAGCTTTAGTATGCACACATAAATCACTCAACTGAATCCCTGCCCACCTTACAGATGACAAGGTGGTTGGCAGTCACGCTGCAACGGCAGCATCATGCTTTGGCAGAAATCTTGGAGAAGAACCATGAAGACACTTAACATTCCAAAAAGAAATTAACAGCTTGACAATGGCGAGACAGTTCAAAGTTTTGCCTAAAAGGCTAAATGAACTTTGTTCTGCTAGCTACCATACTATATTTAATGAAAAATACCAACCAACAGATCCCAAGAAGAGCAGCATAGTAGGGTACAGATACAGCAATGGCATGAAAAATAAAAGTGCATCCAATGATATTTTGGACACCAGAATTGAAATAGGAACATAGCTTGAGAACAATGTCAACATGAAAATTAAATCGGATCTCACACAATTGTTCTACTCAGTTTTTTATTGATAGAATTTTCTTTCAGGTGGCCACCAGTGAGTCATCTCTCTTCTCCCCCTTAGGCCCATAAAGAAAGAAAAAACCCTAAGGGTGGTGATCATTAATGGGAAGACTCAATGCCCTGCAGAGACGGATGGAAATGCTGAGCGCTACTCGGGGTGTGCACAAATAAATGTACTGATGGGTTGATAAAAACTTGGAATCACCCAAAAGTGTTTATTAAGCAACTTATGGCTCAATGTGCTCTTCAGACATGGTACAAAGGGATTTTATTGTGTTACAGATTGAAGAGTACAAGATAGCACCAAAGTCGATTTAGTACATCTGTAGGTTATCCATACACAACGGAGGTTATTTGATAACTTCCACATACCCTGTATTTCACCAGTCCATATAAAATCAGGAGGAAAAAGCTCAGTTAACTCAAGATATTATCATGTCAAGAATGTTTCCTGTAAGAAAATCTTAGCTGATTTAGCAACAAAGAACATTTATAAAGATACTCTTTCATGGGTATTCCACATTCTCAAGTAGCATGGATTCATAAAAATATTCAGAAAAATACAATTATCTTCTCAGTGGCCATCTGTGATGACCACTTGCATCTTAGTGAAGTTGAAATTTATCTTGATGAAGTTAACTCTATCAGCTTGCTAATTTAAGAAATAGTATTTTGCAACCAGATGTAGACTAAAGCACAGGAGATTCTCTCAACCTTGTAACAGGACCTTCTCTTATTAGAAAAAGACATCTCCAAATCAGGACTATCCTGGCCTAGATAAGATTCTACTGGTTTTATCTTTTAATTACAAACTGACCACATTGCTATAAAGCAGATATAGTTAATCCACAAAGCTTTCTTAAAAATAAAAGCAGCTTGCTAATGTCACTAGGAAACAGAGGTTAAATGGAAATTTCAATCATTAGAGAAATTACATTCTTCTAAAATAAGAGCAAGCTTATTATTAGCTTCTGCCATAGTAAACCCAAACCCCAGGACCAAGAATGTTCCATGACTCATGGCTTTGTTTGAAAACAACTACAGTCAAATCCATCACATTCTGGACCTGCCACTACGATGGGATGTAGCAAAAGGCAAAATGACCTATTATATTATTTAAAAATAGAAATCTCTTCTGGAAAATGTTTTTCTAAGAGCCTCTGAGTACAGACTAATAAGAAGCAAAAATACATGGAAATTGGTGCAGAGCAAATCCTCCAGGTAGTGCTCTGACAGCAATGGCCCCATCCTTCCCCAGTGCCTGTTCTGCACAGCTTCGTATCATGCTGCAGGGCAGAGGGCCTGGTTCAGGGTACAAGCTGGTGGCAACTTTCCCTGGTGCCCCTCACAGCTCCCACTGCAGAAAGTAGGGAGGAATCCAACAGAAAGGCCAGGAAAGCAGTCATTCTCCGGATGATATTTTTCAACGTGGTCAGTGGTGCTTTTAGTAAGATTTGTATAGACTGAATTGGGCCAAAATGACGTTTTTCTATTTCCTCTGCAAAGTAGTCCCTCTATAGTTCAATTAGGTGGGTTTTGACTTAGGTACTGCAAAGGAAAGATTTCCATCTGATAAATTCCCTTTGCTCCTGAAACTCTCTTTCATGCTAGCCAGTGCAGTGACGCTCAACAGAGAGAAAAGGGACTACACAGTACTGCTGCTGGCACCGTGTGAATGAGGAAGCGTGAGGTATGAACACACTTTGTTGTCACTGTTTTTCAGTGAGTGAGAGAAGTTACTTAATGGGAACTGCATTCTATGAAGTTTGTGCTTTTGGAAAATCTGATCTGTAAATGTTCAGCTCTGAAACTTGAGTGACTACTGGAGAGATAACAGGGATGGGAGTTGCAAGGCAAAGGCTCACATGAAGGAAGGACTCCGTAATGGACCTGGGTGACAGAGCAGAGTGCTTGGACGCAGAGGCAGACATTACGCAGACAGAGCATTCCAGTGGTAAGTGACATAGATCAGCACTATAAAGAAAGTATGGACAAGACAAAAGCTTATTAGGTCCCTGGAGCGAAAGGCAGTAGTTGGTTGTGGGGGTTTCTCCCCGAGTGCCAGAAGAGTGTCAACAGTCTTTCGAATGTGATGAAAATCCAACTGCAGGATGTCACACGGAGAGCAGAGGTCAGCCTATTCCGAGGGCAGCCAGCAGCAGAACAGAAAGAGATAGTGCATACAATTAAAGATACACAGAAGAACAGCTGGAAAGAAATACATTTTTGGTTACTAGAAAATAGCAAGAGTAACCTCTTATTCAAGCAGGTAAAATCCATTCCAGCAAAGATTTAAAAAATTTATTTGAAAAGTAGCATACCAAATGTGTTTTATGCAAAGATATCCTTCACCCATAATCTCAATATTGAGAAACAGAAAGTTCTGCAATTTATGTATCATTCTGGCATTCAAACAGTTTTAATATTCAAGTGGTATAGTGTGCTCACCAATGGCATAAAAATACGAGCTTTTCACTTGGGACATCTAGGTCTTAACCTTAGCAAAGGAAAAAATATAATACTTTAAAGTTTAATCCCCATCTTTCCTCACAGTCCTCTAAATACTTTTTACCCTGGTTTATGAAGAATGAATAGAAAGTTTTTCTCTCTGTAAGGTAATACATACATCTAATTTCTTTTCCTTTTGGGATTATTGATAAACTCTGAGGAATGCTAGTTCTAATTATGTCCTTACATGTGTTAAAAACTGAATAAATGTCATGTTTTTGCAACTACACATAAACCAAAAATCTAGAGGCAGCTTCTTAGATGTGAGGTTAGAATAAAAATACATTCTCACATAGGATTGTTTTGTAAATTTCTTCACCACTAAACAGGTATGGTTGGGGTTGGGGCACAGATCTCCATGCATGTTTTATCTACTTGACAGTCATCATATAAGGAGGCAGAGCTCCTATTTTTATCAACTAAATGCAAAAATAAGATGCTTATTCTTCTGAGTTGACCTCCAGATATCTATTATTGTCAGGAAGCAAAGAGTTTTCTGATACACTGAATTCCTGAACTGGGAATGACAACAGCTTAAAATTTACAGTGATTATAATTGATATGTCAGTATGAAAAAAAGTTGTAGCTTTCTGTTCAAATTAAACAAGGATTGAAAATATTTGTGATATATGCAGCTTTATTTCTAAATCAGGCAAAGCATTTAAAATATATATAACATATATTTTATAACATACTTTGACACAATATTGCCCTTTGTTTTAGCCTCATGGCTAAGCAGATGCAAATCATGGAGCAACTGAAAGATCCTGAGAGTTTTGTCTTGCTTGTATCCTCTGATGTTATCTTGATGCCCTCAGATAAGTAAGAATACTACAACATCAAGTGGGTTGAATAAGATGAAAACATTCTCATTTTAATTTATGAAGGTAGAGATACTCAACAAAAGGTTTTTAGTGTAATAAATCATCTTCCATCTATTCATATTAGGTGTCATTTCTCCAGTGGATTTGGAAGAATCAAGTCACCACTGTTATTTTCCCAATAATTAAAACAGCTACACATAGATTGAATTTCACAGAGAGATGCTAGTCAAGGAAAAACAGACGGGGAAACATCTAAGAGAAGTTCTCCACTGCAATGCTGCGCTTAACCAGTGAAATCCAAGCAAAGCAGACACAAGACAAAGGCATCCACAGATGGAAATGTGATTTTCACAAAAGTGGTATTTCCAGGTTAAAGGCAAATCATTCCATCTCCGTATAGATTTCAAAACATTTCCCAGACCTCCAGCAATTGTATCAGTGAACTTGAGTCATATCACCTTTGCAGTTTTCAGTGTACACTTCTCATGCAGGTAGGCACCACAGACTATTCTTCTTATCCTGGAAATAATTTCATGCTACCATAGATCACGAGCTTAATTCAGACTAAAGTGCATAGAGGCTAGATTTATAGTCCATGGTTACAGCCTTTTGCTATCTCTAAATGGAAAGGCATGGGTTTAAGATTGTCTGGTAGGCAAAAATCTGAGTCACCCTAATGTATGGAATGTGGGCCGCTGTGGCCCTCTGAGCCATGCTCTGAGTCTAGTTGACTCACAAATCTCCTGCAAGGATGCTACAATGGGACCCGGGGCTGAAACTGCTAGGGAAACCTGGGAGTTTTCTGACCCTTGAGCTTCCCAAATTTCATTCTTTAATTGTAGGGATTTAGAGCTTATATATATTTTTTCTTCCATAAAATTAAAATACGAAAATACTAAAAAGGAAGGAAATTTAAAGAGGCAAAAAATCACCATGTATTCACAAAGCATTAGTAATTACTGCAAGGCATTTAAAAAACACAGTGAATACAGTCAGAGTCCCTAGGGCAAGTACAGATGCTAATTCTCATTATGGTGAATAGAAATCACAATTGCTGGAGGGCAGCAGATTCTCTTAGAAGCAGCAGTCTGTGTGTAACTGAGATTACTATTAAAGATTGGCTCAGGTTCCCCAAATACTACAGACACAAACAGAAATGTAGATGAATCTGGCCAAGGCATTCAGAGTGTAATCAAGTCTGAATTCTAAGAAATTTAGAATATATTCAATTTATTTAAGTATAATTTAAATTTTGAAAGTCAGTATGCTTACAAAGTATTTTTTTTTAATCTAAAATATCATAGCACAGAATGTTCATGGCCATTCTGAAAATTTAAAGCCCTAACTGACAAAAAATGGAGGGAGGTAGAAAAAGATTTCCAGAGATTTTTCCAAATATTTAAGAATAGTCAATTTTATGAACTTAGAGGATAACTCTAATATTTGTTAGCTAATTTATTTTAGAATGCAATTTAAAACTTCTTGAATATATTGCTTCTAAAATGTTTATTCTCAACCACACACATATGAAAGGCTGTCAGACTACTGACCAGAAGTCACTTTGCCACCAAGAAACACACAGCGGGAAAAGATTCTTACATGAATGGTAAACGAATACTACCTATAAGAAATGTGACTGATTTTACAAGCTAGAAACTGGTTCTTTTAAATTATAAGTTTAAAAACTGATGTTAATAAAATAATAAACACATCAGTCTCCACCCCTGATTATTCGACCTTAGAATTAACCAATATAAATGGAAAATTAAAATAAATCTTGTAAGAAGAATCTCAGCCTCCCTCCAAAAGTATTCATTAGTTATGATTTAAATTGATACTACAGTTATTGATTTGGGGAAGAAAAAGAGGCATAAGGCTCATTTCTCCTATTATCAAAAAACAAAAACGTACAATGGCTTTAATTTATAAAATGTCTTTCAATAAAAAAAAATTCAGATCAGTTACATATGTATTTTCCTAAACCCTCACAACAGATGTAAAATAGGGAAGTTGTTAGTATTACTTTCAAATATAATATCTTCTTATAAAAGACAAAATGCAAATATGAAAGCTATCTGAATGTACTCTATTTGGCTGATGCAGAAGCTGAGGGACACCAAGTGACCTGTCCTTGTGAACAAAGAAATAAAATCGTCCACCTCCTATACTTTGCAAGGGTCCCTGGCCTCTGTGCTGCCCAGGCAGATGGGGTCTGGATTGCCAAGGTGTCTACCACTGTCAATAGAGTTTCTGCCCTTAATCCTCTTCTCTATTTTTCCTCTGGAAACAAAAATGAATATGAAGGGCTGGGCAGTTAGAAAACAAAGTGCATTTCTAGTCTAAGTTCTCTCCTCATCTAAAGAGGGCAAATATGAAGAAATGGAGACTTCCGGTCAAGATGGAGGAGTAGAAATACACTGTGCGCTGGCCTTTCCCACAACCGCATCAAAATTACAACTAAACTAAAGAAAAAAAATCTTTGAGAACTGCTGCACAACAGCAAATTCACTGCAGTCCTCAAAGCCAATCAGCCTGATGGTCAATTCCTCCCATGGACGTTCAAACTGCAGCCAAGGCTTAACTACAGTAGGAAGGCATACACAACGCACACAAGGTACACACCTGAAGTATCTGGCTCAGATGACCAGGGAGACTGTGCTATTGGGCCTCACAAGACACCTTCTACATAAGGCTACTTTACTAAGACCAGGAGACAACAGCTCTACCTAATATACAGAAACAAACACAGTGTGGCAGACAAATTGGGTAGACAAAGAAACATGTCCCAAATGAAAAAAATAGAACAAAGCCCCAGAAAAAGAAGTAGACAAAATGGAGACAAGCAATCTACCAGTTGCAAAGTTCAAAACACTGGTTATAAGGATGCTCAATGATATCAGTGAGAACCTCAAAGAAATGTTAGGAGTCATAAAAATGTAGCTAGAAAACATAAAAAATGAACCATTCAGAAAGGAAGAATACAATAACTAAAATGAAGAATATAATAACTGAATTAAAGAATACATTAGAGGGAATCAACAGCAAAGTAGATGAAGCAGAAGATCAAATCAGCAATTTAGAAGATAAGGTAGCAGAAACAGCCAATCAGAAAAGAATAAACAATGAGGATAGTTTAAGGAGTCTCTGGGACAACATCAAGTGTACCAATATTTGCATCATAGGGTACCAGAAGGAGGAGAAAGAGAGCAAAGAATTGAAAGCTTATTTGACAAAATAATGACTGAAAACTTCCTGAACCTGGTGAAGTAAATAGACATACAAACCTAGGAAGGACATAGAGTCCTAAACAAGATAAACCCAAAGAGGCCCACCAAGACACATCATAATTAACATGACAAAGAGAGACTCTTAAAAGCAGCAAGAGAAAAGCAGTTAGTTACCTACTAAGGAGCTCCCATAAGACTATCAGCTGATTTCTCAGCAGAAACTTTACAGCCAGAAGAGATTGGCAGGAAATATTTAAAGTGATAGAAAACAAGGACCAATAATCATAATGATGCTACCCAGCAAAGCTATTTAGAATCAAAAGACAAAGAGTTTCTCAGGCAAGAAAACACTAAAGGAGTTCATCAACACCAAACTTGTATTCCAAGAAATGTTAAGGACTTCTTTAAGAAGAAGAAAAAAGATAAAAACATGAATAATAAAATGGCAATAACTACATATCTATAAACAATTACTTTAAACATAAATGAATTAAATGCTCCAAACTAAAGACATAGCTGAAAAGATAAGAAAACAAGACCCTTACATATACTGCCTACAAGAGACTCACTTCAAATTGAAAGACACACACACACACACACACACACACACACACCTGAGATAGAAATACTTATACCAGATGAAACGGACTTTAAAACAAAGCTATAAGAAGAGACAAAGAAGGACTGAGTAATCCCACTTCTGGGTATTTCCAAAGAAACACAAAATACTACTTTGAAGGGACATGTGAATCAATATGTTCATTATAGTATTATTTACAATAACCAAGATATGAAGACAAACTGGGTGTCCATCTATGGATGAATGGATAAAGAAGAGGTGGTACATAAATACAATGAAATATCACTCAGTCATAAAAAAAGATTGAAATATTGCCACCTGCAACAACAGCGATGAACCTAGACAAATGCCATATGATTTCATCTACATGCCGAGTATATAAGAACAAAATAAAACAGAAACAAAGTCATAGAGAATATTTTGAAGTTTGCCAGATGTGGGGGGGCGGGTGAAAAAGAGTAAGGGATTAAAAAACACAAAATGGTATTACAAAATAGTCATGGGGATGTAAAGCATAGCATAAAGAATATAGTCATTAATATCGTAATAACCATGTATAGTGTCAAATGGGTACTAGATTTGTTATGAACACTTTGTAAGTTATATAAATGTTAATCACTATGTTGTACTTCTGAAACTAATATAATATTGCATGTCAACTGTAGTTGAAAAAATATTTTAAAAATGAAATGAAATAAAGAGTTTAAACCTGTTAAATTAAGTACTTGCTCCTTACAGATGTCTGAGGCTAAAGCAACTTATTTAAAATCAAGTAGAAAAATTTATCTAGTGAATCAAATAAATATCTACTTTCTAATTTGATGCTTCATGAAACAAATTTCTTTCCACCTGAAACAATTTAAAAATAGCCCTGAATTTGGATCAATTTGGAAACCCCCAATAGCCAACCATAAAGGTCAGAGGCCAGGAATAGCCAAGGTCAGAGGCCAAGAATAGCCAAACTGACTTAGAAAAGGCAAAGGAAGTCTAAGTATGTCCACAAAGAGCCCCATGACCCCAATGCTTAATTGCAGTCAGAATTTTAGATGAAACAAAGAATAATACATCCTGAAAAATTTAGAAGCCCACCAAAGGTAGGCCTGTCATCAAGATCAAATTGAAGCTTGCATCAGAGGCCATAGACAATTGCAAAATCTGACCACTGGTATCAGCACTACAAGGGGCAATGAGATGGTGCCAGCAACACCATCCAATCCCCAGATTTTCCAGGGTGACATGATGTGTCACATGATGTGACTCCTACAGCTCAGCAACTGATGAGGGAGGAAAGCAACTGTGGCGCTGCAGGACGTAACAGCTTTCATGGTATATCAGAGCTCAAAGAAACCTTACGGGTCCAGTGATTTTCAAACTATGTTCAATAGAACACTTTTCCTCCCCCAAAAGAAACCTTAGCTGAATATCCAATAATATACCACAGGCAAAAGAGAAAGTGCTCTGGCTGAAGCAAGTGAGTGAGAGTGATCTGTAGCCTCCCACTCCTGTGCAAGCCATTCCAAAAGATCAAGGGCTCCGAAGAATGCTGTTTAAATCCACTGATTAAGTCTAAAACCCATACTTTGCAGAGCAGAGAACTCAGTCACAGAGAGCTTCTGTGTGACTAGAGGAGGAGGGCTCTTCACGCTGGCAGACCCGGGTTCAAGCACCAGCTCTGCTGCTTACCAGCTTTGAGTACAAGCTTAGGAATATTTAACCCTTCTGAACCTCAGTTTCTTCACAATGTGGTGATGAAATATTTACCTCAAATCCTCAATAGTGAGCATTTGAGATGATGCATGTATAAGACAATCTCAGTAAATGGTTAACTGCTCCTAATTTTAAGGTGTTTGCCCTAGGGCACATAACTAGGTAACAGCACAGGTGAGTCTGATTCACCCAAACCACTGTGCATTCCCTCATTCTGCTCATAGACATTCCTCCCAGGCCAGGTTTATTCAATTTGTGTCCCTTTAGTTGGGCAACTGGCCCCAAAGAGAGAAACAAATACAAAAACCCAATAAATTGGCAGCAGGAGGGGAAGTGACCTATGCCAAAATAACTATGTGAATAAATACTGTCTCATACTGGAAAAGAAACTTGCCAATGAGTACCATTTCTGGTCCATATCAATATTTCCTTGGCATCCTCCTCAATAAACCTCTTCCTCATCCCAGAATCTTTCACAGTTAATGGCAAATATGCCTGCTGTCATTCTAACAGAATTTCCTTAGAATCCCATCACCAACTTCTTTCTGTGACATCATCTCCTTTCTATCAGTGGTTTCACTGTTTCAATCCTGCCTAAGATTCCTGCCCTTTAATTAATATTTGAGGGTATAGATCTGGCCTTACCTAAACGTCACAATTAACACACAGGTCTAGAGTTGCCTTACCTGTCTACATAGTCTAACCTGCAAACAACTGAGCTTACAGAGTTACTGTGTAACTCTGAATGCAGCCTATCTGGAGACACGACATTTATAGGCAAGCCACACCGGGACCGCTCTACTAAAGCACACAATAAAATGCTTCATGAATCTTGATCAACCCCAAGGCAGACACCTGGGAATGTCTCCATGAGGACTTCTAAAGAAAATACAACACCTGGAACAATTTTAAAATTGCTTCCATCCTACTGAATTAACTTATATGTAATAATTTAACTAAATCTGTTTAGCAACCACATTCCATCCATATAAACAATTATATAAGCTGACAACCCTGATTTTGGCTTGTAGTTTCAAATATGATTCTGTTAGAAAGGGCAACAAATTTAGGCTGAGAGCACAGCTATGACTTCTCAGTCTCTACAGAATGAGGTATTATTATCAATTAGATATTTAGCTTAAAAAAAATTACAGAATTCAAGATCTCTGTGACTTAAGGGTGTGTGTATGTAGATTTGTAGATGGAGAAGAAAACAGGAAAAACTTGCAAATTAGGAGGAATTGGCAGTTTGTTACTGGGAAATCAATGGCTATTTTGTTACCTAAATATTAACTCTGATGCAAATAAGAAAATGAAAAATTACAGGGCCTCTGTGTTTAGATACCAGTCTTTTTAAATGTATGATTGCAAATGGAGAATTTGTGCAACTAGACTTGTGATATAACTATATTTTTAGTGCATATCATCAATTGTAGTGTGCCACATATCCACTCACAACATCAACCCTCTTTAAGAAGTAAATAAATATAACAATCTAAGTGTGTGGGGGGGAGGAGTCATACCACCTCTCCTCAAATTAGTATCCTGTTCCTAGATGAAACATGACTTTTTCCAATGACTTTTTTCTCATCCATTCCGTGAGAAGATGAAAGCATGCTCCTTTGAGGAAGATTTGCCAATTGCCTTCCAGTTGGCAATATCTGGTTTCCACTACAATATTCCATCTTTCCTTTAAATATCTTATTCAAGAAGTTCAGCTGGTAACTGAAACTAACCAGCAGACTTTTTCAAGTAGCAATGGATTTAATGTAACTCTAGTCACCAATAAAATGTAACCAGATTGTTCATCAGGATGAATATATATGTATATATATATACACACACACACACTCCCATGCACATATACACAATGCAAACCTGAAAATCATCTTGAATCTTAAAAACGACTTCAAAAATAGTCTAAGTGATATATTTCTTAGTAAGCATAGTTAAGTGGGATATCGGCAAAAAAAGGTCATTTACTCCTTATAATTCAATCTTCTCAGGAATTATGAGTTGCCTATTAAATAGTGCTAGGGACATAATTCAGAAATTATAATATAATTTTCTCTGCATTTTTATAATAACTTAATTTATTTTTGTCCACCTTAAAAGAAAATCATAATTATTGATTTTTATTCACAGTAATTGGTAAAGAGCATTTCCATTTCATTTTGTATTATCATAAGCCAAAAAACTTTGATGAGTTTAAAAATATCACAGGGGATTAGGTCATAAGTCATTAGTGCTTTCTAGCACAGACATGAATAATTTGCCATCTGACCTGGTATGTAAGTTTTGATTCACACATGGGAAATTCTATTATTAGCCGATTTCAGAATCAAATTATTAAAAAAGGTATGTGTAATTTCACAAATATATGAAGTCATCAATGTATATGAAATAGTAAAATGTACACATGCTATATAGACACACAGATTAACATTGTTGAAAGACATCTGAATTGATCACAAAGACATTCAATCCATATATAAAGATTACATTCTTTTAAAAAATAAATTTGTAAGCTATATTTTATTGCTACTACGGCTCTGACTTAAAGATACTTCAACAATTCTGTTTCCTCAAATAAGACTGCAAATTCACCATTAAGTCCTCACCTTTGAATTTCACCAAACTGAAAAATAGGGAGAAAAGGGAGGAAGGAAGGAAGTGGGTAGGTGGGGGAGGGAAGCCTTTCTCAATTTCAATATCTAACTCCTGTCACTGACTACAGGTACATGGAAATGTAATTCCTTCACACACTCAAAAAGTGTCTCACGCTAGAGTCTGTAGTTGCTTTATCCCTGGAACATATAAAAGATCGAAGAAATTATAAGAAATAGAATTTCTGTTTATCACAATGATAATAAACTTCTCAACTTACCCCCAAATTCTGAGTAGACTGGCTTTTGTCTAAGAAATCATTTTATGTTACTAATAGCAAAGTCTTTAAAAACCCAAATTGGCTGAGGCTGAGGCTTAGCTTGTGAGAAAGAAAAGTAGCAAACTAGAGGTGGGCTGGACAATGAGACTTGCCAAATGGGTCTAAAGCAGACTAAAGGAGAAAATATAAATGCAAACAGTTAACAAACTATAAAGCAACATACAAACATTATTATTATTATTTAATAATAATAACAATAATTAATATTTTCAATGCTGATTATTTTGATCTACATACCCAAAGTGCAACTACAGGGAATGAAAATTAATAAATTAGTTGTCAACTACAGATCTGTTTTGCTTAAGAGCTTTGGATTAGGAAAACTATAAGCTCCAAAATTCTACCCTATGAACCGGAGAGAAGGCTCAATGAAGCCTCAGCAACTTCTGCTCTGGGAAGAGGTAATCAAGCTGACTAAATTTTTCTCAAGTTTGGAATTACACATTTATTTCAAAACCTTAAAGAAATTATATTCCCCTTTTTCCTCAGAATTGACCATACCGCTTTAAGCCATTTTTATTTCATTGCGAAGAACAAGGTAAACTAAATTTTTACATAACATATGCAATATTCAATATTTTCCTCAAGAAAGACTGAGATTAAAAGGTATATACAAAGCTGTAAATCTATTCATGGGTTCAAACACATATATTAAGTAAAATCTTTACTAAAACATGGTTATTTGGGCAAATTTGATGTTACCTCTGGTACTCCTAATTTTCGGCATGCTTCCAAAAAGTTTTCCACATTTCTTCTGCATTTGGCCATGCTAAGCTTGGGCTATAAATGCAAATACACAGAAATAATACATTACTAAAAGAAATAATTTTAATGACAGGTTAAATTTTAAATTTTCTAAATGATAGAAGTAATACATGTTTACTGGAGAAAAAATATATAAGCCAATAAAGATGATAAAAATTATCCAGAAATGTTGACCTAGAGATAAAAACTATTAATATTTTGAATTATATTTTTCCAGACATCATGGGTGCACATTTGTGTATACAAAGACATATATATATATATATATATATATATATATATATATATATATGTATATACATAAACATGTCTATATCCTGAATTTCTGCATATATGTATCTATTCATATATACATGTATGTTCATACACAAAATTTTCTGCATCTGTATGTTTGTATCTGTATGTGTATACCTATATACACAGATACACACACACACACACACACACACAGAGTTTTTAGAGATCATACTTTTGTATAACTTACTTTAGTTCACCTAAAAATACTCCATAAGCATCACCTTTTCCTATTAGCAAATATATTTCTATATGAAGAGTTAAATTCACCAGGCCAACTAAACTCCTTTCCATTAAAGTAACTGGCTGACCAATCTCTGTTTGGACAGTTTACTAATGATCTTTTACATAGAATCTTTTCAGACTATCCTAAAATCCCCAATGATTAATAGAGATTCCATTTAAAAGAGAAGCTACCAACCAAAAAAAAAAAAAAAAAAAAAGCTTTGTCAAAGACTTCTTATTATTAAATAACTCTTTGTGAGAAATGAATCTTTATTCATTTCTTAAAGTCTTAAAGTTAGCACCTCAACCAGTAATTTCTTAAATGTGATTTGCTTTATATTTGGAATAAATTCCTTTTCTGTCATTTATATATTTATTTTAAATAGTCTCCCTTTTCAAAAGTGCAAATGTTGCTTTCTTCATATCTATTCCTTTTCCGCTCTTCTAGTGGTTTGGAGACCAACAGAGAGAATTTGAAGCAAGGTCCTGGTGATCCCATTGGCATCTGTAACCAGCAAAACTATCACAAAAAAAGTTTGTTTTATATAAAACTTAGTTTCCCTTTGTGCAATGTTACTTACAACTGCTGGTGAGGGGACATGAATGCTTGCAACAGATCGCGGGCGGATGTGATTGACTAGATGGCAGAGGACAACGCCATCCATGAGCGCAGCCCCCAGGTCTTCGTGCAGGCTAACCTTGAGTCTCATCTCAATGCTCTGTGGGGGAATCAGAACATTATGGTCAATGAATGACCATATACACGACGTCAGTATGCTATGTAGCCTAGGTGTGCAGTGGGCTATACCATGTAGCTCTGCGTAAGTGCATTCTGTGATGTTCACACAATGACGAAATTGCCTAATCACACGTTTCTCAGAATGTATCCCTGTTATTTAGTAGCATGTATATGAGATGCTCACAATTCAAAAACTTAAGTGTAGAAGCCAAAATGTTAACAGTAGTTATCTTTGAGCGGTGGGATAAAAGATGATTTATTTTTCTTCTCCATTTCTCTATATTCTCTTTTTATCCAATCAGGATTCTTTTCCATTATATTTTCAATTAAAAACTATTTTTTAAAAAGGTGACAACTGAAGGATTTCTAAAAGAATGTAGCAGTTTCCTGAAAAAATAAAATATACAAATGTGTATAGATACAGGATTCTTAGTGTCCTCTTAAACCTTATAAAACAATAAGTATATATTCAAATTGGAAGCTGAGGAATCAGAGTTTTTCTTTTGCAATTTGGAGAAAATTATTAAATGAGAATTTAGCACACAGCTCTGACAACATTATAGTAGTTTGGATCCTATTTATAAAAAATACTGGAGAGTTCCATACTAAATTATAGGACAATTTTTGTCCTATAATTTACTGCCCATCCCAATGCAGCTAGAGGCAGATTTGTAAGAGAAGACAAACTGATCTTTTCTTCCCCCTATGTTTTCTGAGGTAAAAAAAAAAGAAAAAAAAAAAAGAAAAAAAAAGTGGTCAAACATTTGCCACGATCTCTGCCATCATCAAGCTTAAACTCTTCAATGGTCCTTAGCACGAGACATGGTTCTTGCTAGGAACTCATATAGGCTATCTATCAAATGCTTGACTAAAAAGTTCTGACCAGTTTTGGATACAAAGTGAGGATAAATATAAAAACCTTTAAATTAATGGATTATTATTAACTAAACAAATAACAGTGATTATTTTAAAGTATATCTGAATTGAAATAATGCTAGCTTTATACATATGTGTTAAGCAGTCCTACTTACATTATCTCCTATATTTCTCACAAAACCCCTCTAAGAAAACAAAAGAAAGAAAGAACAGAAAAACTGACACTCAGGAATATTAAGTGACTTGCTCAATATCAAACAGTCAATAGGTGACCTGGCTAGATTTGAAACTAGGTCTGTTTGCAGTGTTTCAAAGTCTCTTTTTTAAAACTACACTTGACCTTTGACCATCATAGAATCAAACTGTATAAGTGGGTCCACTTATGTAAAAATTTTTTTTCGAACAATACATACAGTGCTGTAAATGCATTTTCTCTTACATTTTATTAATAAAATTTTCTTTCCTGTAGCTTACTTTGTTGTAAGAATCAGTATATAATACATATAACATACAAAATATGTGTTAATTGACTGTTTATGTTCTCAGCAACACTTCTGGTGAATGTGCTAATAGTTTTTGGGGAGTCAAAAATTATACTCAAATTTTCGATTGTGCAGGAAGCAGATGACAGAACACTTAACCTCTCAATGTCGTTCAAGAGTCAACTGTATAGAATGTGGCTTCAATTATGAAAATTATTATTCGATTATATCATATTTCTTGGGTACCTCACGGAGTTGTTCCACCAGTTCTTTTTCTTCTCTCATCTGTTCCATTTTCCTCCGAATTGTAAACTGTGGGTCTATAGATTCCAAATTTCTCTGAGGTCTTAGAAACACTATAATAAAAAGGGGAAAACGCCTTTATGGAGAGTACCTAGTAGAGGCTGCCATAAGACTATTCATATTTAAATTAAACAAAGTTTATTTATCCCACATAATATATCACTCACAGAAACAATGGTAAAAGCATGACTTCACATGGAAAGTACAATTCAAATATTCACAAGAGATTATTATTTTATAATTATACTGGGTTGTGTAGACTAGACTAGCAAAAGCTGTATTTTTTTTTTTTTTTTTTGGTGATAACTGAATCCAAGGAAGAGGCTGGGTCACACTTGGAACCATTCCAGGCCACTTCTCTTGAAAGATTTCCCTCCTCTCTCATTTTTCCAATGCTTTCATTCTAAGTTTCATTTACACTCTATGTTTCACAATCCATTCAATTCAGAGAATCTGTTTCAAATAAGAAATCTCTAGAATTGATTTACATGTTTAAAATAAGCACAGGTTAATGCTTTGTTGGCTAAAATTTTTCATAAGCTTGGGTTAAGAACTAAGTGATGACACACAGGATTACATATCTGAGTGTGGAGTGGAAAAATTCTGCCTTCTATCATGTCTCTGACAGCTTATCCAAAAAGTTAGTTCTTTAGAAATGACCACAGACTCCTTTAGAAAGTTGGCAAGATGAGGGGCAGTTTAAGAGATCATCCTCCAGGTCCTTAAAATTACAACCTCCAAGAATAGCAACCAACAGTGGTGCTCTGAAAGGAGTTAAGCCTCTGGCTCCAGAGAAAACGTATGCTCTAAATCTTGGAAGGATTACAGCTTTTAAAGATTAATAAAGAGGGTACAAAATACTCTATATATGAATGAGTGATTATAGCAAGGGTTTTTATCCATTTTTATTATACAATGTCCAGGGCAGATTTGAACTTGATTTTTTTCTTCCTTGAGATAATTATCCTAAGACTGTCACCTTTTCGTGTACACAAGAGAGGCAAAGACCTGATAAGAGCCATATTTGGTTCCTGTCAGACTATATGGTTGTTTGGGGAGGGGATGGGGATACTGTCAGGAAATCTGGGGCAGAGAACTCCAATTTTAAAAATAAATACAATGTAGAAGTTTGCACTGGCATGATGCAATCCAAGCAATTTCATCCACTACAAATTAAACAATGTATAATAAGAAGGTTATGCAACTTTTATTCTGTTTTGACAAACATTTCCTATGGGCCACTGTAAGAGCTATTTCAACGTATTAGCTTTTTTAGGTTAAATATGGTTTAAAAATATACTTCAAATTAAAAAATTTGAGTCTACTCCATAAACTCAATTATTCCGTGCTCACACACCTATGCCATTTTAATCTCAATTTGTATTTTTGAACCAAACCACCTTGATAAATGACTTGCATTATACTTCTCATGTCTTGGTATTTTCTCTCTAAAACAGTTCTAGGGTATTTGAAACAGCATTCTGATGCTCTGTGGAAGACAGAAAGTTGACACATCTTAATAATCCCTTGACTTAGAGTTAATGAAGAAAGGAGGTGATCTAATGTCCATAACAGCTTCTGGAACCTTGGAGAGAAGTTGGCCTGGAGCCTGGGCCTCTGCCTCAAGCCACCCAGGGAAGTCACAGGCAAAAAAGGTCAAGGACACATCATCAAAGAGATGTCACTAAGGACCATGGAAACCAAATTCCACAGGAATTGAGACCAATTGTTTCAAAAATAAAGGCAAGACCTGCAGAGGAAGAAGGGCCGAGTAACCCAGCAGAGACAGAAGAAGTTCACAGAGCAAAGGGAAATGAGAAAAAGTCTGACAAAATAGAAAGCATAGAAGAATTGAAAATGCATTAAACTTGCCTGGATACCATATCGATCCCAATAAAATAATTTACCCCTTTCAACAAAGCAACTATATGAAATATATATTAAAATGTAAAATCTAGACATAATCCACTCCCCCAAGGAAAAGAAGTCTATCTACTAAGTTTACCAAAAAAGTCAAGGAATGTGGACCCAATTGAGTAATACACACACCAGCCAGCAAGTGGCGCCCTAATATTGTTTAAACAAATCTAATGTTTTCTTTGAAATTTTTATTTTCCTTTGCCTTTCTCCCCCACCCACCCAGGGGCGGGGAGAGGGAGTAATCTTATCTAATACTGCATGTTTAATATTTTCGATATGTTTTTATTGGCAGATTTCATTCCAAATAGGAAACTATGAGGAAGTTAAGTTAACTGAGCTTTGTTTAACAGCACACAATTCAAATATCTACGCCTTGTTAGAACCCTATATGAGATAATAAGATAATGCAATGGTGTCTGGGTTGTAATTTCTCGGCATTGCTTTTCATTTTAAATTCCTGTGTGTTTTAAAAAATACAAAGGTATGCTTAGTTATTTACTCTATGATGTTAATTAATCACAGTGTTAAAAAACATTTGAACTAGTTTTTAAATGAATACATCAAATGAACATAAAATGACTGGGAGTGATGACTACATTACTAGTTTTCTAAATGGATTAATTACTGTGAACTATATGAGAATTTAAAATAAAATCATTAGGCTAATAATCTATAGATCATATAAGTGCTTGTTTATTTTGCTGGTTTTGTTAATTTGAAAGTGACCATTACGGTAGCTCTTATTATATTACTTAGTTGTTTTCTTTTTTCCTTCCTTTCGTGGTAAGCAGCCTGGGTTAAAGCTTCAGGAAACTGATCTATGGAAGAATTATTATGGTTTTCCTTAATTTCATATCAGTAAATTTAAAAAAATTCCTTTAATTCAGGGAATAAAAATTTAACTTGAGGCTATAAGGCAATATTAAAAGAAGCCACACTGTTGGTACCTGCTTTTCAAATCAAATGTCACCCTGGCTGTTTAAATATAAATAAGAAGAGAAAAAAGGAGCAAGAGATCAGAGTGAGCATGTGTGTAAGTGGTCGTGTGTGTGTGTGCGCGCGCGCGCGCACACGTGCATGTTGGCAAGCATGTATGTGTGTGTGTGTGTATGTATATATCTGGTAGGAAGGGACAAGAAGGTAGGTGATTTAAGAAGCAGGAAAAAATGAGTCCTGCTTAACTGTTTAATTACTTACTATCTGTCAAATAACATTCAAAGAATGGAAAGGTTATTTACTAATATTTATAATTTATTCAGCAGAAGAGACAAATTTCTAAGCAAAGACCCTGCAGGGAATGATGAATATGCTTATGCAGAATATCAACGTCATCCTTGCAGGTACAGGTCAAATTCCACCAATTTTCCCATTATCTCTACCTTCTCCTTCACTCTCCTCCTCATCGTCATCCCCAACCTGGGAGTGGTCTGTCACTTATGATTGTTTAAATTCTTTACTTGTGTCTCTCATCACTTTTTATCTTATAATTATAGATCTGTTCCAATCCATTATGACTGTTAAGAGTTTGTGTCTGTTTCCAATTTGTACCTTTACCCTTGCTCTATAAAGCAGTTTATGAGATGAATAAATGAAACAAGTGTTTCAAAAACGCCTCATTCAGACATTGGTCTATTTTGAGAGTATCTTTGCAGAGGTTATCCTACCTTGATAATGTCATCTAAATTTTCCTTTTCATGAAAAATCTCCTAAAATTTGACTCTGAAATAAGCTTCATAAGAGCAGAGATCTTGTCTGTCTTTTTCAGAATTGTATCTATAGTAATGAGTATTATGCCTATCACATAGGACACATTCAATAGATATTTAAGGATATGAATGGATAGTTAAGAAACCATTTCTCTAATGGTTGTAAAAATATCTTTTAGTGAAACAAAGAAAGCTCACTTCTCTAAAAATTGTTTGAAATTATTATTTACCTTTATTACCTAAATTTAATTCAATGAGATTTCTTCTCTATGTACACAGGAGGTTTTGAAACTTAGTTCTCAATTTCTCCTTGAAAATTAAGAATCTCGCCTGGTATGATGTTTAGGATATGTAAAACTAAGGGCAGTAATATGGTGGCTTTGAAAAAATATCAAAAGCTCTAGATCCAGGCTAATGTGAAATAGAAATTTGACTAGCACATTCATTTATTCCCTTCTGGTGCTTCCAAATGGATTAGATTCATTCTCTGCCCTTGAAATGCTCAAATGTACTCTCTATGGTTTGGGGCAATTTATTTAACTCAGCATTTTACACCTACTTGGAAATCACAGAGATCGAAAAAACAATCATCAGTGCATAGACTCCATGCAACAACAAATAAATTAGCATCTCTGAGTGTGGGGCATAGTCAGGTATAGTTTTAAAATGCCCAGGTGATTCTAATATGAATCCAGTGTTAAAATCCAGTGAAATACTTTTTACAGTCTCAGTTTATTTTTGTAATGAGGAAAATAATACCTATAAAGTGCAAGATTATGGTAAAATATGCAAGAAAATGTCTGTAAACTGGCCCAAAGATGGATATGTCCATTCAGCCACTCTCCAGTGATAATTTAAAGATCAATTTTAAGTAAGTATAAATTAGCACCCATCAATTCATTGCAAATGAAAAAGGGAAAATGATTCAAGAGAAGATAGGAATGGTTTTAACTTCAAAATGAAAGAGAAAGGGAAAGATGCAAAATAGTAGTAAGAGGCCACAAAAGAAAGAGCTGAAGTGAAGTTTTCAAGTTAAAAATAACTTGAAGTGAAGCTGCCCCCATACAGTCTCAGGGGTGGACAGACCTACAGACACATTTACATCCTCCTCCATCTATCTTAGGAGATGGAACTTTGGGACTGTGGAATTCAAACTCCTTCTTGCCAATTTGCCATTTTTTATTTCTTTGGAGAATGAGTTTTAGAGAAAATAGGGGATTTAAAGTGAGATATATTTGATATGCAATATTGGGAAGCAATATTTACTTCGTAAAATTTTAAATTTTACTTAAATATTGAATTTAAAGAGTAATTTTAATACAAAGACAGCAAACAAGGTCTAAAAATGCCAACTTTATCAAAAACAATAACTAAGCAATATAAATAAAAGGCAAGTTATGTTACAGTGGGTTGGGTTGGTAATAAGATACCATTGGTTTGCAAAGGTTGAAATAGCTGTAGATATTGGATAAAGGAGAAAATATGAGGAAACAAAACTGATGTAGTAATCAGCGTTGAAATGTCAAGCGAGGCCACTTAATAGGATCTCCTATTTAGGAGGAACCAGTAAGAAAAATATAAAAAATAGGCTGTATTCTTTTTGCAACATTAGCGTGTATGCTTGTGGACACATATAATGGAGCTTCGTTAATTTTAAAAATGTACTGGAAAATGTATTCACATAAGAAGGCAAAGTCTGACTTTGCCTATCTTTCTAGTTTTAGTTGCTTCATCTATAAGGTTAGTTATTCTACTGCAACATAAGATGTCTAGAGCTTCTCAGCTTAAAAAAACAACAAAAAAAGTTCTTTGGTTTCAGATATCACTGTTAAGGAAATAACAAATCACACATAAATCTTTCATTGTAGGCTTAATTTCCTTTAAACAACATTAGAACCACAAATAGCCATGCTTTCTGAAAACAAAAATGCCTCTATCCCTTTTTTTTTAGTTTTAAGTAAACGAATAGTTTATTAAGAAAGTTTCCATTTAGCCCTCCTCATCTTGTAGTACTTAAAACAGAATGATATAAGGAGGAATGCTGTTGTTTAATCATACTTATTTTCAGTTACAAATTTTAGAAATCATGAAATAATAAAATTCCTTTTTAACTTGCTAATACATACAATATCCTTCTACCAAAGGAAATTGGAAAAGCATTTTTGGTTGAATTTTAACCAGAAATCACTGCAAATAATTTAAATATAAATTTTATATTTACGTTTAAATATATGTATTATATATAACATAGATAGATTTAAAAAGTGAGTATTATTAGAAAACATATCTCCCTATTGTGTTTGTATTGTAGTAATACCTCCCATCTCACTTCCCTTCCCTATAAATCATACTTTGTTTCATTTAACATTACTTTTACCACTTTATAACTTCAAGTAAAATGCTTAAAATCTGAACTAACTTAGACTAGAATGGAGATTCAGATATATGTGGTACATAGGTCTAAATAATTATTTTTATTTTTATTTCATCTCTTAGGCTATTTAAAATATTTAATGGCATGAAATGAAAAGATATCAACATTAATCTTAGTCAGGTGTCCTTAGTTTTTTATTTGCACATTTGATTCTCAGGTCAAGTTACTATTCTTGAATATTATACAGATGAACTTACAGTTAAAAAGGTATCAAAAGTCAAAATATGCAAGTAATTTTCAAAACCAAAAAAAAAAGAAGGCAAGTGATTTCATTTTTAGAAACTTCTCAATGTTAACATATTTTTAGCACACCATTCAATCAGCCGCAGCACATCTTAGTTCCCTTTAAAATCTCATACAGGAAGCACATATAATAAAAGATCAAACTCTAAAAGCGTTTAGTTCAGATGCAGGAGCAAGCAGAGATAATCCAAATGTGCAAACCTGAGATTTTTTGTAAACAAGCAACTGAGTCAAAAAACCCAAGCAGAAAAAATAGAGAAGAAATTATTGTAAACTCCTCCCCAAATTCAGAATATTTTAAATAATTAAAAACAGTTTGCTAAACTGCTAGAGAACAATACACATGTACTTTTCTTGACTTCATTTTCCAGGTTTACTCATTATCTGTTATATTAGTCATGCACGTGAATGTAAGTCTATCTTCAGTTGCACAGAAATGAATGTTCAGTTTATTAACTGGCTTATTAATAAGCACATTGAAGAATAGGTACAAAGTCACCTACCATTGTCACTGTCTCCTTCAGATGGAACACTGTAGCTAGAGTTGTCCCATGTTTGTGCCTGTGTAAGTTTGTTGAAGGAGATAGGAGGAAGAGTGAGGGCTGGGTCTGCAGGAGAGCAAGAGAGCCAGTCCGCGTATAGTTGCACAGGGACCAGGAAAAACCAAAGGGGCAGCAGCATTTCACAAATGGCATAAGGATTGTATGGAAATGAAGCGAATTTCATATTATGGTTTTAATTTCAAATGTACAATATAGGAGAAGAATGAAAGATGGCGCATGGAATAAAAAGAATGATAAAAACTGAGTGTTAGTACTTATCGATCATATACTTTGCATGCAGTTAATATCGTTAATCTTAACAATTCCACAAGCCTAAAGGCTTCACGTACTACCGAATCATGCCAGTGGAAAGAAGGAGTACCCACAGATTATGTAGATAAAAAAGTAAAAGACCTACCCTTTAAAAAAAAACCCTCTAAATAACACAATCTTAGCAAATATGATCCACACAAAAAATTTGGTTATATAGTCCAAGCTTAATATGTGTAGCCTATCTATTATTTAAAAATAAAACTATTATAGAAACAGTGTTTGCCATTGTGAATTTTTTCCCAAGGCAATGTAAAATTTCTCTTTAAAGACATCTATAAGTCTATTTGTATGTTTTATTGATAACTGAATCTAGACAGTTCTTTGCTCGATCCTTGACACACACATTTCTCAATACTGTCTTTAATATTGGTCAGTATAAAAACAATTTTGGACACTACTAGCATCTCTTTAATAACAAACCTAGTTAACCAATAGATGTCAGTCAATTTCAAGCACTTCTAAGTTGGTCAGTTATGAAATGATAACATTTTTTGTATTGAATATCCATATAGTATGTTTAGGAAATATCTATATGAGCTATAAATAGGAAATATTCAATTAAAAGACAGGACAAGTAACATAAATGGACATTGTTCTAGAAATAAATATTTGGGTATATACAGTTGTCTTTCTTCGAAGGAAAACACGAGAGGAAAAATTTTTTTTTTTCTGAGGAAAACTATAAGTCTACTTTGAGAATCTAAATTCTTATTCCAACTTGCTAATCTATGCAGTTTTTATTTGTAACATAGAAATCATATAGTCATATACTGAATTTTAAAATAAAATCAATTGGCTTTTAAAAGTTCCAAAGCTACTCAATCAAAAAGAATTTCTCTTTTTAAAATTATATAATGTTCAACTAAAATTGCTTTATATATTATTTTCTAGAAACTATGAGAAATACATTATTTTTAAATTACTAAATTAAAAAAATTCCCAATATATAATGCTAGTTTTATAAAGTTCCAAAATCCATTGATGTTCTGAAGATAAATCAGCATTATTTACAGAAACCAAACTCCAAAGAGCTTTCAACAACTAGGTCAACTTCCACCTGGGTTACTCGGCATTACAAAAGATTAGAAGCTTGCAGAGGAAATTATCTTCGTTTTCTACTATTAAAAATAAATACCCCATTTATTTTTCACCACTACAAAGAAATGAAATGGTTTAACAGTGAAAGTACAGTGTTGATAGACTGTTTTGATTCCATACAGGAATTTAAAAATGTCACTGAGACACTTTACAATTTTACAACTAAATTGTAAAGATGCACATTTAAAAGAATATCTTTTTAAAGATTTGTTCAACTTTTGATTTGATCAATTAGAAAATATTTTAAAATTGTCTAAAATTGCCTGTGTAAGGATTAAAAGAAAATCTGTAGCCCATTATGAGGTCTTCAGCGTGTAGCAATAACTCTCCTGGCAGGCCAGCATCAAAGGCACTGATGAGAGCTGACCTCCATTTCTCCCATCACACACCTGAGACTGTGAAAATGGGAGCCCATCCCAGATCTGGTTGTGTGTGCTCAGTTTCAAAAATCAGGAGCCCAGCCATTTGAACATATTTCATAATAAGTCAAACAACTTTCTATAAAATACCCACTAACAACCCTCTTCACGTCCATGAATTTTCTCAAATAACTTTGTCTTACAGCCCATTCAAAATGCGGGGAAAACCATTACACCTGGCCACACGGGACCTATCAATCAACTTGCTCCAAAAATAAAAAACTTTCCTTTATAAAAGTATCATCTTTGTTTTTTTTCTCTATGGCACCCTTTGTGAGAATATACACATATATAACTTCGACTGTTGCCAAAATGCTTTACTGAAAAACCCAGGAATACCTGAGTTCTTTAACTAGCTTTTGCTTAAAAATCTCTGTAATTTTTTAGAACTTAGCTAACAGCATTAGTAGTGAGTATACGCAAAAGACCTAAGAATCAAAAATATGAAAACAAAGGAGGACCTAAAGGAAAGTAGATAGTGCCAGAACTTGAAGTACATGGAGAAACTGGAAGAACCAAATTTTTCCATAGTCCTTCTTCCTAAAATCAGTAGTTACATTGCTATAATTTATACTTGTGAATATACTAATACAAAATTAAAAGAAAATAGGTAATATGAGCATAAAGGCCCCTGACTAGTTGTGTGAGCCTGGAATGATCACCCCATTACACTCAGAGCCCACCCAGGCTCAGAAAGCAAATGAGGGATGGCTCAGAAAGGCCCCACCCTCCCAGAGGCCTTTCTTTAACTTATCAGGATACCAGGAACCAATTACTGGGGCAAAAGGCTGGCTATTTTTATCTTCCCCGTGTTAAAAATATCAACAGAATATTTCTTTGGCACTTCCATGCCCCATCACCTTTTACTCTGCTCTAATTCGAAAGGAGGTAAGATTTCTATTATTGATAATATAAATTTAATTGCTGAGTCACTGAAAACAAGGCTCCAATATCTGGCCTTCCTAAGCTGTAGCCAGGTTCTGATGCCAGGACTCAGACTCTCCAGAATTGACAAAGCTGTATACATTTAAAAGGCTAAAGAGAAACCACTGAGTTGTTTACAAGTTTAAGAACGATGAGGTTTTAAATTACCTGATCGAGGCTTCAGGCCAAACGGAGCTGTACTGTTGGCGGTAGGAGAGATTGCTGGGGAGTTCTCGCTAATCTGTGATGTTTCAAGAAAAGAAAACTTTTTAAAAAACTGAAGCAGAACTATCCATGCTTCTCTATGCTCTAGGATTTTAATAAAACCACTACTTTTTGCATTTGCCACTGTGTAATGAAGTCATGACCCAACAGTATGATAATCAATGCATCTTCACATTGCAAATGCTTTAAGTAGTATGATCAACAGAATGTTATTTTGGGGGGATCCATTCAATTTTATTTGCTCATTATAAAAATATTTTACAAGCATGTGAAACTGGTGATCTTTTTCTGCTCCAGAATAGACGTGTGCATGCATGTGCATGGGTATACACACACAAGCACACATTCACATCCACTTCACAGAGGGCACATCTGATGAAGAATCTCATAACACAATTAGATAAAGAAACATAACACTGACTGGATGTTTCATCTATAGGGAAGCCACACACTGAATCATTTATGGATAACAAGACTTTCTAAATGTTGCCTATTTGAACTATTTTCACTTCTTTTCTATAAGGATGTTCCCATCTTTGGTTTTCAAAATGTATCTTCTAAAAATGATATTTAATTATGGATAGGGCCAGAAAAAGCTCTAAGAGCTAATTAGAGAGACTACTGCAGAGAATTTGCAATATAATCAACTCATTCATCATGACAATCATAGACTATATATTTCTGTAAAAGGTATTCCAATTCAGGCTTCATAGACTACCTCAGCTTTTATTAATCTTAGGACACTTACCTCATTTGGAGAATACTTGCTCCCATTACTCTGTAATGTTAGATCATTTTGCACCTTAAAGAAGAAAATAAATGCATGGTATGCTGCATTAGACTATAAAACTACCGAGGCAAGAACTGTGTCTTTTTTACTTCCATCATACCTTGGCGCATAGGTGCATAATGAATATACACTGAATTAATTAATTAGTGTGTTAAGTAGCTAAGTTATACTTATATTTCTAAAAGCATGCAGCTGTATTCACAGAGAAATACATCTAAAGTATCACATAAACTAAGCGAAGAGATTTCCCAGAGAAAAGAGGTCAGCCCGAACCTCCTGTGAACATCAGCACGCTGTGGGCTCCCACCCCCATTTTAACTCCAGGTTTTTGGAAATGGTTCCAGGAAGCAGTTCTGAAATATTCAGAATCTCATTGGAAGTTTTTAATACGAACGCATCCCTTGACCCCAGATTAGTGAGAAAATCTTAAGCTGTCAATTCAACATCAGTTTGTTTTGGGAACCGATGCTTATTTTATCCAGATCTGCCTTCTTTATATGGTAATCAAGAACTCCACTGATTCACCTGAATAAAAAATTTGGCAATGGCCAATATAAACATCTTCATCTATACTATGCCAAATTAGCATAAATTTAAGATGTTTTTCTGTTCCTATTGTTAAAGAGTGCTATTAAAAATATTCTCAATTGTGACAAATTCAAGGAAAAAACATTTTTAGAATAAAATGTCATTAATTTCTCTACCCAACTAAATGGCTTTGTTAGAACTGTTAACAAGTAACCACAGGTTACTTGATTCCCTTCATAAGCAACTCCTTCCATTAATTTTGTTTTCCCCTCCAGCATCCTCCTCTAGACAATATTATTTATGTACCTAAAAATATACTTTGAAATTCTTTCTGAATGGATGCCAATGCTACCCAAACTTGATATGGACAATCATCTAAAGTGTGTTTATGGTGAGAATGTGATGTACCACTAATTACAAATCACTTCATATCCTTGGCCTCACCTATCTAACTCAAGGTTTAGATTCTACCATGGCCATGCTGCCTTGCTCAGCACAGAACTGGACCAATTCAAATCTAACTGCCCCCCAAATCTAGGTTTACTTCCCTCTTCTTAAACTCTCTATCCCTCCCCTCAGCATCCATAGCACCTAAAACACTCAGGATTACAAACCATCTCATATTCTTCTCTAAACTTTTTCAGTATCAAAGTCTTCTTTCTTCCACAATTTTTAAAATGCCTTAAAAGCGAGGGCAAGTTCATATCCTTCATATAGAAGTCCTGGACAACAAAAACACAAGTATTCAACAAGTACTGGCTAATTCATTCAAGACTATACTAAAGATATTACTTTCTTCCTGGAAGAGAGAATATAAAAATATCCAAATCATGAATGAAGATCACATTTAAGTTCTACATAATCATTAGACTGGCCTTGCTAATCTACTACTTCCTTCTCTTTTCCTCTACCTTGAGACTGCCTTTTCCCAACACAGTCAGCTATTCCCCTCCCTTTTTAAAATCATGGAGATGTCTGTCATGAACAGAGAATTGCTTCAGTATAGTCTTGAATGAATTAGCCAGTATTTGTTGAATACTAATGAGGCCCAGATAGACACAGTGTGCTCCCTGAGAAGGACACGACATCACCTGTGTAGTATACCCCAAAATGCAGAACCTCAATCTAATCATGAAGAAATACAAGAAACTTCTGTTCCACAAAATAAGAGGCAGCTCATTAAAAGAAAATAAAAAAAGGACTATATTCTTCAAAACTTCAAAGTCATAAAAAGCAAAGGTTATGAAAATGTTCCAGAATAAAGGAAATGATATTAGATATCTGACAACTATCTGCTTCTAGACTGGATCCTATACTGGAGGGGAAAAATGCTATGAAAGATATCAGACCAACCTACATATTTTGAATATGAATGGTAGATTAGATTAACATATTTTATCAATGTAAATTTATAGAGTTGATAATTAAAATGTGGTTATGTAAGGTAAAAACCCCTATTGTTAGAAAACATACTGAAATGTTTAGGGATAAGAAACCTTGATGTATGAAACTTACCCTCAAATTTTCAGAAAAATAACTATGTGTGTGGAAAAAGAGAAAGCGACAGAACAAATGATACTGCAAATGTGATAAAATGTTACTCATGGGTAAATCCGAGTTAAAGGTTCTAAATTTTTTGTAACCTTTTGTAGGATCTTCATTTTTTTCCTCCAAACTTTTATAAGGTTAAAATTATTTCCAAATAAGGGTTTTTTGTTTGTTTATTTGTTTTTGTTTTTAAAGTGGGCCTATACTTCACAGGTAATATGTCTCAAAAGGATTTTGGTAAAATGAGCCCAGGGCAGTTTCAAATAAGAGACTTCCTGGTGTCCCACCGTTGGGTAAATACATGACACCTCCACCCAGGGAGAGGGGTGTGCCGTGATTCTGTCTAAACCACACCAATGATAATAACAGAGTGCAGAGTAACAGTAAGGTGCCCTGGATTGTGAGACCAACCTCAATTTACAGAAAATGAGATGAAGCTCATTTGCCCACAGCAAGTCTTTGAAATGGAACTGGAACAACACAATTCTAAGTCACTGTGCTCAACAATAAACCATACTCTGAGAACATGGCTTTTCAATTACAGTTCTTTTCCCCCTTATTTATCACAGATACTTAGCTAGTTAAGAGTGTGACACTTCTTTAGGACAGTACATGTTCAGACACCTCAGGGGACATATATCAGTTTGTCCCGAAATCAGCCAACCTAAACCCATTCACTGAGAAGGGACGAAATAGGTTGCTACCTATGTTTCACTCCCAAGTTACCAGCTCAAACCTTCCACTCCATGACCGTTTCTTTGAGACCTTCTAGGCTCATCTTTAGTTTTATGTCACAACTGCTTTAGACAGTCACCAAATTTCACTCCATGTAACTATACCTTTATTCTGCCACAAATGCCCCCACCAGTTTTGCTTTGCTATATTCTTTGAATACTCCTATGCATTTCCGAAATCCTTTGTTCTTGACTTTCAAGTCTTTTCTAATTTATTTGCACCTGGCCGGTCCATAGGCTTCTTTCATGGCTGCACTGAACGGTCCTACTCCGTTTCTAACACAGAGCAGGTTCCCTATGGATCTTAGTTGCCCTCACCTGATTCAGCAAGGCTATCCGACACAAAACATTTAGAGAATTTAATAGACATAGCCAACTCTCATCTCTAATGGAAGGTGAAGTATAACAGATAAGCAGGAAAACTAAAGAGGGAAAAAGTATAAAAATTTTGGAAAATAGATCTTGAACAAAATTGAAATTTGGTCTTACTAAGCAATGTTCTATCCCATGATAAATCTTTACAGAATATAGAAGCCACTATTCTGTGGCAGAATACTGCAATGAGCTCTCCTTAATCCAAGAGCAGCCTTACCTCACACACCGGAGATGTCTCCAGCTGTATTTGACCACTGTAGGAATGAGGCGGGGAAAAGATAATAAAGTGGAATTTAAAGTATATGTATTTTCATGTAAAAAAAGAAAACGTATTTAGTTTTTAAAAGGTCAACATACTTTAGTGTAGAATCTTGTAATTCTAAGGCTTCTGCTGATTCCTTAGGATAAAAGTTTACAACACTTCTCTCTGTAATATCTGTGCTTAATCTAAAGAGTAGAAAAAAAAGTTAGCAAATTTATTAAAATTTTAATAAATCCTAAATTTTTGGTCATTTAATTTAAAATTTTAATATGCAAAAAGTTTTATGTTCACCATTAGGATTAAATAATAAAAGGTTTATGGTAGAAACTTCAAACTAAATAGTATTTTCCCATCATTTGCCAAATTTAATGTAATCTTAATATAACTTTCTATGTTCTTTTGGTATCAAAATCCAACTTATTTGAACTATAATAGTAATTTCTAATAAAGTCATAATATTCATAGGTAGTATGAAATAAATTTTATTCTAGAACTTGGTTAATTTACAGAAGCAAGTAAAGTTGTTAAGGATACTGTATTATGGTATATGTACTAAGGGTACTTTGTTTTAATAGGAAGATCTCTCTGATATGCATTAAAACTAAGAATTCATAAGCATTTTTATTTTTGAATGGTCTTAGTTTCTAAATTTCTGCAATTTTAAAAGTAGAGGGTTTTTTTTTAGGATCTATAAAACCAGGTATTTCCATAAGTCAAATAAAAGTTACAAAGCTATCTTAAAAAGCAGGAATGAGTTTATATCATACATGTCTATTTAAAATGCTATCAAACAATCAGAAATCCTTATGAGAAGAAACCAAGACATAGGCAAAATAGGAGAGCAATTCCATTTTTTGATGTTAAGGTTGTATGAAAGGTAAATCTCTATAATTTAAGCCAATAATCATCAACTTAACTAAAAATACAATGTAAATGTTGGGATCTATGAAATATGAGATAAAGAAAAAATCCAATGGGTATGCAAATTTTTTATTACTAATATTAAGTCCCATGCAGCTAGAAATAAATGACCTCTTGAAGTGTCCTCTTTTTATCAGAAACAAATGCAGAACTCTGTCTTTATTACTATTACACTGGCTCACAGAAGCATTATTATAAAGTTACAACTGTCTTATAATAATTATTTCAGGATGAATAACAAAAGATCTAAAGCTGCTAAAGTAATTATTTTAGGGAGGAAATGAAATCGACATAATGTTTTATAACATAATCTAATTTTAAAATATCACTCCGTAAAGATACAAATCAACTATCACTTAGAAGGTTACTTGGGACTGTTTTCTTACACAGTTCAGCACGCACCCACCATTCCCACTCGCTCACGTACTTGGCAACTCACTTGAACATTTCTAAGCTGGAGAGGAGGAACCTTGAGATCTTCCGTTACTTCCACTTTTCACAAAGGATGATGAAATTGAGGCCCAGAGTGGAAAGCTACTCCCTTCAGGTCACTCTGATCTTACTCCTGGTTCCTGTCCCTATTCTCACACCACTGCTATTTCCACGGAAGGAAGCTGCTCTCTTTTGCTCTGGTGCTCAAGCCTGGTTGACTGTGGCCCCTTCCTTGTCACATCACATCTTCAAGGCTCTGTTCTGGACTCACATGCCCTTCCTATCGATATGCTTGCCCTTGAAACCTCACCCTCTTCTTACACAGCTTCTGTCACTTCAGCATCTTATGAAAATGACTTTCAAATCTAAGTCTCTAAGTCCCAGAACTAAACATCTAACAGCTGAATGGATAAAGCCACATTGCCACCTTGAATACTATTCAGCACATCCTAAACTGACCCCAGCATCCTCCCCTTCAAATCTGGTGTCCCTCCTAGTTCCTCATCTCAGATAGAGATACTGGGGACTCACGTCTAAAACTGTTCCTTCCCAGCCTTTCATCACCCACTTCAAATGATCATCAAACAACTACAGTAGTACCTGCCACTGAGTACCTACAATATATATAAAAGTATTAAAAAAAATATAAAAATACCTATAGAAAAATATCCAGCATAATACATTTCTTTCCAGTTTAAATTTTTTCTAAGCTTCTTACGTAACTGAGACCTAATTCTATCTATATAATTGGGATCAAACTTTATATATTCTATTTACTTTTTTAAGTTAACAGTAAATAATGAGCATTCTAAAATATACTGGAAACTTTAAAAAACACTTTATTGGCTACATTATATTTACTTTATTAATAATAACCAAAATATATTTCCTTTTTTTCAAATATTTGCTATTAAAAAATACCTTCCCCCTTACAATTTTTGTTCATACCCTTTTGTCCTTAGGATAAACTTTTGGAATTCATTTAAATAAATGGTTTATATATAGATTTTTAGATCACAACTACCTACTACTAGGATGCCTTCTAGAAAGGTTTTGCCAATTTACTTTCCCATTAGTAATTTATATATTGTTATTAATCCCTCCAGAAGTTTGACTCTTATTTATGGACCTTGAGAAAACAAGCAGTTAAAATGATTTTTCTTTGTTAGTAGTTAGAGCCCATACAAATATTTTTTTTTAAGTGAGATAATGTACTCAGTGAATTAGTATGCATTATTTACCCATTAGGTCCAGGCCAAAGAAAGACATGCATACCTGTTGGGATCTTGTAGCAATTCTACTGCTTCTCTCATATGTTCAATCATCACTATATCCATGTTCTGGTCTTTGGATGAACTTATTCTGCAGCATGAAACCAAGTATGAGCATAAAAATGGTCACAGAACATGAATATCATCTAGATTCTTGAGAATCAAAATTACAAAAATCCATCTAACATATAAATATGATTTTGACAAATTCAGCATTATAATGAAGACCTGTCAATACCAGATGTGGACTGCCAGAATGTAGTGGAAAGAGCTCCCAGGTTAGGGAAGCCCAGCTCTGCTGTAAAGCAACTCACACAAAGTCTCAGTGCCTGTCCACCCCTATCTGTTCATCTGTACAAGCCAGGCGACGAACCAGCGGGTGGTTCTCACACTGTGCTTCCCTGAGCCTTACAGGAGCTCAGCTTCAGCACATCTACAATACTTTCAGACCTCCCAACTCCAGTTCAACCAGCGTAGCTCAGTCTTACTATTTTCATAAAACATGGGACTTCAGGGTGGGACCGCAGTTCACAGTCTAAGCTCTACGTGTAACAAAATCATCGCAGCACTTAAAAAAAAAAAATGTCAGGCCTGATAGTCTCAAGTAGGTCTGACAAGGGGTGGGGCATTTTACTATGTTCTACAGATGATCCTGATTTATAGGCAACACTGAGAACAATAGGTAAAAATTAAAAATGAGGATTTCAAAACTTTACATAGTTTTAAAAAGTCCTTCCCTATAATGCTATGATTCTATAATAAAGCTATGTCTCCTTGGCATCACAGAAATATATCCAATGAATGCTGGTAACACTGGACAGTGATTTGAAAGAAATTTTTTAATGCTTATAAAGGGTAAGAGATATTTGATCATGGTTACTTCTTTCCCCAACAGAACATAAGCCATTGCCTTTCTGTAAGTGGAGAAATTTTTTAGTAATGTGGTAAATCTTCCCTCAGGAGAAAATTCCAGCAAGGTAGGATGGCAGGTCTAGGCCTACAGGCCATGTCGGGGAAAACGAAATCCTGGGAACCAAAATTCTACTCTGTGCCACATGGACCAAACTCAGTTCCCCTGGGAATGATTCATCAGCTGATAGATCACTCATGCCTTCCCCAGGAAAGCCTGCCAAGAAAATCTTTCTAGGCAAGAGAACAGAAAGGGTATTGATCTGGTATGAAATTCCTTGGGTTCAATTCTGGTCCTCTGTTGGGGACCTTATATTGACCTTGGGGGCAATATAATCAATCTTTCTGTGCCTCAGTTTTATCATCTATAAAATGGGGGATAACAAATAGAATTTAACTCATAGAACTGCTGTAAAGGTAAAATTATAACTACCCACGAAGTGTTTAGGACAGTACCTGACATATGGTATTTAGTAAATGTTAGCTGTTATTAATTATTTAACCTAGGACCAGGCTATTAGAAGCAAATAATTTTCTCAGATCTTAAACTTAAAGGCACTGGGTAAAAAAGGGGGACTAGGGCTACTTTAGGTCCAGTTGTCAGCTTTTTCACACAAATGGAAGGAAGCTAGAATGTTCACTTTAGAAATTCGAATTCCATGAATTACATTTCTATCTACAGCCTTAAATTCGATAAAACTCAGGGCCAAAGAAGAGGTCTAACTTTGCATTGTATTCCCCTAATACTATGATAAAAAGCATGAGACAGGAAAACTGGCAACTTCCTATCAATCATTATTATTGGGTAAGAATGTCAGCTTGTCCAAAGAAAAGTGGACCAGAATTCTGTTATGACAGGGTTGCCTGCCTGCTTGAAACATGAACTTTTAGGAGAGTGGCCCATTACCAGGCCCTCGGTACTCACATTCCCTCAGACTGCCAGTGTGTGTCCTCTTCTATCCGTAACAGTTCTTCACAGTCCTCTGCCCCATCCTGTGGAGAGAACACCCGGGTCCTGAGAGCCGCTGGCTATCAGTAGTCAACAGTCAAACCCTGCCCCAGCCCATGTTCATGGCAGCACTATTCACAATAGCCAAAAGGTGGAAACAATTCAAGTGTCCATCCATGGATGAACAAAATGTATCCATATAAAGAATGGAACAGCATTCAGCCTTAAAAAGGAAAGAAATCCTGACACATGCTACACTGTGGATGAACATTTAGGACGTTGTGCTAAGTGAAATAAATCAGTCACAAAGACAAATAATGTGTGATCTACTTTTATGAGGTTCCTAGAGTAGTCAAATTCAGAGAGTTCAAAAAGTAGAATGGTGATCGCCAGTGACTGGGGAAGGGGAGGAATGGGAGGAATGGGGAGGTAACAGTTTCAGTTTTACAAAATGAAAAGAGTTCTGGAGATGGAGTGTGTGACAATTATACAATAACGTGAATGTACTTAACACCACTGAATTTTACACTTGAAAATGGCTAGGATGGTATAGTTTTATGTTACAAGTGTTTTATCATAATTAAAAATAAAATTAAGATAATCTGGTATAGGACCAAAATACATGTTAACCTACTGTCAGAAATTTAAAACTTAATTTGTTATTGCCCTCTTAGCACCTCCTGATGTTCAGATTCCTCTGAAGGGCTTGTCAGTCACAGGAGAATATGCATTCTAGTGTTTGTGAGAGAAGGGCTGTGTGTGGGGGTGAGGGTGTCGTTAGGAGAAAAAGAACGTATAAAATACTTAACGAGGAAAGTGCCTCAAGTGATATCTTAACAGTTTTCATGCTTAAAACATCTAGCTTTCACTGAAATGCAATCCTTTATTTTCCCAAAGAAACATTCACGGTAGTATTGGAAAGAAGAACTTCCACATTCTTCTTTCCACTACCATCTCTGACAGAGAGAAATGCTGTTTTAACTTGGCCAACAGCTAGAACGGAAATCACCCTGAATGGGGGTACATCTCCTTGGCAAGGAAAGAACCATAGCCAAAAGGACTGTTTTCTTCTTCCAGATTCTGACACGTCATTAACTAATTTGAGCCCAGACAATTCTCCAGATGTGTCATTGAGCACGAGTCTCCTGAGGCGGTGGCTTGCTGCCTGATGCCAGTCTCTGGCTTGAAAAACACTGAGACTTTTTCTATATTGATCATATTTTTAGTGCATAATAAAGTCAACACTACATTTATGTGTACATAAATTATTGTGCCGTACCATCCAAATGACAGTGAAATTCATGAGAGAAAATATACTACCAGAAATGACCAGGAAAACACATTTCTATCTTTTATTGTTTGATTTCAACTACAGAAACAATGGGTATTTCCTTCTAATTTTCGATTTCATAAGACAAAGTGGCCAATAGCATGAAATATCAGTTTTTCTTTCAGTATGCAAAATAGGGCTTACTGGGTTTCTTTTGCTAAGTTAGACAGTTAAATAGCTGATCCTCATTATTTGTGAATTCTGTATTTAAGAATTTGCATACTCACTAAAATTTATTTGTGACCCCAAAATGAACACTCATGGTGCTTTCAGAGTCATTCACTGACATGCACAGAATGAGGAAAACGTGAGTCCCCGACATGTCTGTGCCAGCAAGGCGATGCTCTGCTTTCTTATTTTAACTCTCACAATGTAAACAAGTGTCCTCTTCAGAGTCTATTTAGTGCCAATTTTCACATTTTCGTGCTTTTTGGGGGTGATTTCGCTGTTTTAAATGCCCCCGAGCATAGTGCTAATGTGTGGTCGAGTGCTTTTAAGTGCAAGAAGGCTGTGATGTGTCTTACAGAGAAAACATGTGTGTTAGACAAGCTTCTTTCAGGCACGAATTACAGTGGTGTCTGCCGCAAGTTCAATGTTAATGAGTCAACAATACATATTAAATAAGGTGTCTTCAAACAGAAACACATATAAAGTAAAATGCATAAAACACAATAAAACAAGGTTATGTATTAACCATTTGACGGTATGTTGTAAACCAGAGTTTCGTGAGAACCTATCACTGTATTTTCCCTAGGAGAAATGGCTCAGTATTTGATAATTCAGTTTGAGGCAACTTTACAGAGAACCTATCACTGTATTTTCCCTAGGAGAAATGGCTCAGTATTTGATAATTCAGTTTGAGGTGACTTTACAGAACAGAACAGCCATGAATAATGAGGATCAACTCTAGTTACAAAAGCACAAGATGCTAATTCAGTAGAGCGAGAACAGGATTAGATACAACTCTTGATCCTCAAGGAGTGGTCGGCACACTTGCTGGCTGTCAAGCACTCTCTCTCAGGCTTTTAAAGTGATGCAACTCAAGGCTAAAATGGACCTGATTTTCAATGTATAACTTTTCATTACAGATTTAGGTTTTATTTTATTATTAGTGTTCTCTCAACTTTCCAAGAGATTCTTGAAGGAGCGGGCATCTAGAAAACATTTGCCAAGTGGATTTCTACACCCCTATTTGCTTCCTTAGACACTGCCCAAAGGATCCATTCTGTACAACAGCCATTTCTACAAAGCCCTTTGCTTCCTGAAATCTCTGACTCCAGAGAAACTGTTTTTCTTAAATAGCATGCTTTATTTTACTAACTGCTTTGATTGTTTTTCTTCAGGGTTTCATCTTTACTTTATTTAGATTCTCAACTTAAGATGAACTCTTTATAAAATAATGACAAAAGCCCGTTTTCAGTGTTTTGTGACAGGCTTATCTTAGAACTGTTAGACAGAGGTCAAATCTGGGAGAGCCTTGTGAGAACCATTGGCCTGAGTGCAATGTCATTAGACTGATACTTTAGGAGATTGGCTGGTGGCAGAACATAAAGTATGTATACGTGTGAGCACACGTGTGTGTATGCGTACACACACACATGTGCATATGAAAGAAGGATGTTGGATAAAAAGCTGGTGTGAGGGACTCCTGCAGTCATGGAAATTAGAAATGATGAAGCTCAACTAGAGCAATGTCGATGGAGGGCAGCAACGAGGCAGCGGGCATGAGACAGTCTGAAACAACAATCGATGGATTAATGATGGATTAGACATAGAGTAAAGAATTAAGGATTTCTTCTGTGTTTCATCCTCCTACTGGCATATCTTGTTTTATTACACTTCACTTTATTGAGATATTGCAGTTTTTACAAATTGAAGGTAAGACGCTCCACCCACAAAAAAATTGTGGCTCATTTAAGGTTTAGACGATGGTTAGCATTTTTAAAAAATAAAGTATTTTTAAATGAAGATATGCATACTTTTTTAGATATAATACTACTGCACACTTAATATAAGGCAAACATACTTTACAATATAATGTAAACATAGTTTTATATGCATCATAAAACCAAAAAAATCATGTGATTCGTTTTATCTCAATATCTACTTTATTGCAGTGGTCTGGAAGCAAACCCACAATATTTCTGAGGTATGCCTGTAAATAACTTTGGAAATCATCTTTGTTTCTACGAATGTTGAGTCCTATGTTAGGTTCTTTATTTTTGTCTTGAGGGCTTAAAGACCTCTTGAGCACATCAAAGTATTGTACAGGGTAAAATTCAGCTATTTTCTTCCCAGCTCCCTTGGAGGTGGTGCCCAGAGATGTCAGTTTAGACAGAGTCCAGCCATTATAACATAAAATCAGGAATAAGGATGAGCTCCTAGAGACCCCACACTTGGCTTTAACACATGAACTCAGAGACCATCAACTCTCGAAAGCCACAATGAATCTGAATTTTACCAAAGGTTTATCTTCTTGATTCTTGGGTGCCACAGCCTGTACCATAAAGACTGGCAGAAACATACCAAGCATCTAATGCCTTAAAGTGGAACCTTAACTACCAATTTTAGTGAAAGGATATATTTTCTCTTTCTTTTTGCCTCTACTAGGATGAAGCCTCACCTTAGTGGCTTCACACAACCTTTCAGCACCTCAGTGCAACTATGACAAGTCTAGAATAAGTGTCCTCAGAGTGGTCTTTTCACAAAGGAAAGACATTCATTTCCAGATCTTAAAAGTGTCTGTTTTTCTCTTTATACTATGGATATACTCCCAAGAGAGGCATTCACATAGAATACACTGAAGAGAATGTGAAACCTGTCTAGTTTAGCTTTTACTGCATGGTAATGGTAAATCTGATGTCTGCTAACTGATATAATGCACTAAGCAGTGAAATGTTGTGTACTTTCTGAATACAAAAAAAAAATCATACACATATGTCAACAAGTGGAGAGGTATTGTATGGGAGGAACTGGCTGCTAATGTCAGATAATAAATATGCTAAGCTTTGAGATGACGTTATGAAGGCTGAGGAAGGTAACAGGAAGCTGATATTTAAAGTGATGAATTAGTAACCTTGAACCAAATGCAAGTAAATAAATAAATAAATTAGCTGATACTCAACTCACCTTATTATAGTTTATAAATTCCGAGTGAAGAACATCTGTTCCATGGGTAAATTGGTCTCTTTCTTCTCCTAAGCTGTCATTTTCACCCACAAGGGAAGGCTCTGGTTGAAAGTCCTGATGAAATTCCCCTATTAGGAAAATATGAAGATAGGTAGAAAGCATGACTTAGTGAACAAATGAACAAAGTACAGATTATCCTCGACTGTATCGTCTACTTATTTCAATTTTATCTCTTACCTCTTAAGGAAGTATATGAATGACCCAAGTTTTCTCTCCCCCAAAGGATATGAGGAAAAAACAAACAAACAAACAAAAAAACAAAAAAAAGAAGAGGAAGAAGAAAAGTAAAATATAAACAGAAAGCCCCAGACTGAATTTTAAAGTTGAGGCCTCTATATAGCTTAGTTCCTCATGAAAGAAATCAAACTTCCTCTTACATTTTTTAAGGAACAGAGAAAAAAAAGTATAAAAGAGAGTTTTTGTCTCTCAGTAATGTGTGATTAGTAACTATTTCAAATCCAAAATTCAACAAATATTTATTGAGCAACTACCTCATAACAGGTATTATACTAAACATTGTAAGAAATTTAAGAAAATTAAGTCAAAATCTGACTCATGGTCTTTACACAGCAAACAATCTCAAGGAAGAGTATGGGAAGGAACTAAAGAATCAAAAATTATAACAAAAGATGTGACTATGATAAGGACCACATAGAGAGGAACATATTCTCAGAGCACATACAACTAGAATATGTTCCAGAGGGTGTAGGAGAGGCACAAGCATGAAGCAGATCTCTTTCCTCAGATCTGAAGACTAAAAAGGACCAAGACGGGCCATCGTTAAGGGCTCTTGGCCAGCAGAATACTTACTTTTGTAACAAAGGGGAAAAAACTCACTGCTAACAAATTATTTTATTTTAAAATCTGTCCTAAAACACTACCTCTTATACTGCATAATATAATAAGGCTTATCTAAATTAATAAAGTGGCAGTTATATTTTTGCATGAAGTATACAGTTATATTTTTGGACAACATATAGTTCTATCATGATCTCAGATCAACGTAAATGCTAAACTTAAGTGTTCAACTAAAAACCTAAATGTAAAAAGTGAAAGCAAACACTAAACTTTGAGTTGGTTTAAATGGCTCTCCTATCACTAACAAGAGCGTATTCAAACTATTAGGAAAATAATCTGCATATTAATCTGTTCATATATCATGGAATAGTCTGTGTCACAAATTAGTAAACGCTAAATTTAATTGTAATTTAAATTACATTTAAATTTAAATGTAATTTCTTTAAGAATCACTGAATAAACAGGAAGAGTAAAAAATATTGCCATAATGTCATTAAGTGAGGGCTTCTCACCAAGATATGAAATATATTACTAGGAATTTGAAGGTATTCAAGACATAGAGTGCTTAGTAATCATTTGGTGATTATTAAATAACCATAGAACTTTAGAGCTGTAGAAGACATTAGAGATCACCTAACCTAATCATCTCATTTACAGGTGATTAAATTAAGGTCAATTGACTTACCTAAAGTCAAGTTGGGGGACATAGCTCTACATTTCCCACCCTCACATGTTGTTAGCTGTGGCCATGTAACCAACTCTAGCTTATAAGTGATGGATGTGCCTTCTAGGCCCAGTCCATAAAAATTTCTTGTGAGCAAACTCCTCCCCCACTGCCTTGAAACAGAAGTCTTGTGTTAATGCTGGTGGAGTCACAGCGTGAAAGGAGTTTGGGTCCTTGAATCACCAGCTGGTGGGGAATTGTCTGTCAATCATTAACATCTATTTAGACTGAATTTGGATTGTGTTAAACTAATGAGATTTGGAGATTTTGTGTATTACAAAGCTAGAGTTATACTAAATAATATATCAATATTTTCTTTCTAGTAATGGATTTAAAGAATCTTGTATAACTATTCAGAATGAGAACAGTTCCACTATTTACTAGCTGCATGACCAATGGCACATTACTTCAACTCTGAGCTTTGGTTTCCTCTATAAAATGGACATGATTAGAGTATCCACCTCAGAATTTTGAACTTTGAATGAGACCACCTTCACAGATTAGCATAGTACCTGGTGCACAGGAAAAGCTCAATAAACATTAACTATTATCACTACCATATTTGTGCCCATATAACACAGCATTTGAAACTTAAAAACAAGCACTTTCTCCCCATCTTTCATTCTCAGACCTTTTACTGGACTAAGATGAAGGCACGAGTCCTCCTTGATGATCTGTTCTTCTTCCATGATATTTGACATTGGCACATTGAGGCTAACTGTGTCTTCATCAGACGGCTAAAAAGAAACAGGGCACTGCTTCATTCAAGGGCACTACATTTGCATTAGTGCAGACTAAGAGAATGCTATGTGATTAAAAATAAACCAGACTGTGATTCTCAAAAACATAATATTCAGCAAAAGATGTCAGATACAGAGCTCAATTTCACTTATATAAGCTCAAAACAGGCAAAACTACTTGGTGGTGTTTGAAGTCAGGATAGCGGCTACCCTTGGGTTGAAAGGTGGGTGCATGAGTGGAGCTCTCTGGGGTGCTGGTAAAGCTCTGTTTCTGGACTTGGCAGCTAGTAATATGGGTATGTTCGTTTTGCCAAAATTCATCGAGCTAACTAACACCTCTCTGTGCACAACTGGAGCTGAAATTGTGTCAGGTACCAGACGATATTTTCTAACCTGAGAGCCATAGTTACTGTACTTAAGTACTGTGTAACACAGAACAAAGGATACTTGAAAATACACTAACACACCAGCCCTAAATCTAATCAGTTGTTTCAATAGTAATATTATTATGAGATCTGAGAATAACACTAATTTACCAACACTTCACTAAGGTTTCATGTGGCTCATCACAAAAAACAGGCAGTCAACCTCTGTAACAATACCTCATTTATGTGTATTTTACATTAAACACTATGCTTTGGCTTATTTCCCTGTTTTAGGATGAGGATGTTGCATTAAATGTATAAAAATGCTATATGATTATAGGACTTAGAAGGAATATGTGTTTGTGCAATTTTCAAACTAACACTTCTACTTGGTACTCAGAGTTTACAAATGCTAAATCAATTAGATAATGGCAACAGTCGAGAAAGAGAATAAGGTGTGACCTTTGAACTCCACAATGAGATATAAGTGGGGAGCACGATCAACTGACTATAGATGGTAAAATATTGGCAAACAAAGTGAAAACAGAAAGCTACACAGGATAATTGAGAAGCTTTATCATTCTAAAAAACAAATTTCTTGGAGGTGTTCTCAGGTAATCAGGCTACAATGCAAGATAAGAAGCCAAAGGGAAGATTTCTGCAATTTTGTTGAATGTAATCTCAAAGTTCTCTCTTCCACTCTTAAAGACTCAGCAAAATTCCAAAGATATACAACTAGTTAAGAGGGAGAAGGCCTAAACTCTTGGCCTCTTTTAGAATGATATTAGCATCCTACTTATATGAAGTGAGAATAAAAGGATAATAAAGTTCTTTGTAATAATGCTTCATTAATGAACTTAATTATCCTTAGAAGACAGATAAAGAATAAAGCATAGTCTGTTAATTTCATAAAAAATAAGCTTAGGGTGAGTAATTTCTGAAACAATGGGGCATTTCAAGGGACTTACGAATTTTAATAAAGCTAATGGGAATGAATTAAATATAGCTTATAAAGAAATGTGTTGAGTATTTTCTCCCCTAGGGAACTACAGTAAACTATTCATGTGGCTCCATTAAAGTCATTTTCTTTTACTGATATTGGCTTTTTTGTTTTTCTGCCACTAACTCTTCTTCCTTTTGCAATGTTCTGTATTAGTGTTAGGTAGCCAGTCAGACATGAGTGACAGCTGGAACAAAGAACACCCCAATGGTAGAAGAATTCTGAGTAAGCACATGTGCACTAGGCAAAGAGTTACATAGCAGCCAAGTGTCAATCAAAATGCCTCACTTGGAAATCACCTAGGAATGCCTTTGGAACCACTCCATCATGGCCCAAATGTAAAGCAGACATTCCCACTTCTGTGCTCTCCCTTTCTGGTGGCCTTTTTATCCTTTTGTGGCCATTTTGGCCCCTTTGTGTTGGTCATCATGCTGGGACCATGTGCCTTGTTGGGGCATTCTTTGTCTTTCTAAAATATTTTGAATAAAACTATTAAATCTCAATGACCTGTGATTCTTCAGGTCATTTGAGGAAGAACTGAGGGAAAATGCTAACTCCAGGTTTGTGCTATAGTTTTCTCTCCCTCCCCCCTACCATTGAGGTAACACCAAACTCTGATCCGCCCCACCCAGAGGTGTGACAAACTGATGATACATTATCCCCTACTGACTCCACCTCTCCCTTATAGCTCCCTCAGTCAAGGAGCCCCATTTAATGGTATAACAGTGAAAGATTTGAGACTGAATGAGATAACAAATGTCTTAAATGAGCTATTTTATAACCACTTACAGAAGCTCTAGTGTGGGAAGCCTCTTAGCTTAAAAATAATTAAACTTTATCTAATGATCTGAAAAGAGTTTCAGGAAACAAATATTGCTATAAAAATTATGGCTATTCATAAATGCCATAAATGGCATTTCCTTGGGGTAACCTGCTAAAATGCAATGTATATTTGATTCCTGAACATTTACACATGCATGTAACAACTTTTTCCTAAACTACTCTGTCACTTAAAAACAAACATATTTATTAAAAAATTCCTCTCAGAGACTTGTACATCATTTCATTTTATTTATTAAGCTTTCAAAAAAATTCCAGATAATGTGGAGGGTGTGAAAGAAGGGGGAGGAGATAGGAACCCTACTTTTGAGATATTTAAAAATTATTAAAGATGCAGAAAAAGCTAATGACAGCTAATATTTATATAAAGCTTGGAGGATTTCAAATTGCTTTCACAAACATTATCTGATATTACCATAGAGGGGGTTAATGCCTTTCAGCAGAAAGGAGTTAAATGAATGAAGCAGCTATATCTAGAAACATGGAAGAAAAAAAAAATCGCAAACCCATCATGAACTTTACCTCTGTGGCAGATAATCGCTTATCTCCATTATCACTTCCAACACCTGAATCGGAATCCTTCTTGCTGGGATAGATGCCATCAATGTTGAATTCGTTTAAAAAAATTAAAATCATGAAGTTTATAAGACACGTCAATTTCTTTTCAAACAATGACTCTGCTATACAAATTTTTATTATTAATGTACGGCAACAAATCAGGCCAGTTTTAAAGGATGTTAAGATAAGGGCCTAATGAAAACCAGATACTTGTACTGTCTAACTAGAGTGCAAAATAAATGCTTTGTGTTCAGGGTTTCATGGATTTACACTCTAACCAAGTAGCTTGTTTTTTGAAACAGTTAAAAATTTCCTTATTTTACTGATTCTAGCATATAAAAAGGCAAAAACTACCTAATTGCTTTGACTTATGTTTTAAAATGTTGGTAACTTTCAGGGCCAGGAGGACACCTGCGGAACAAAGAAAGATTCTGCGGGGATTGCTAACAACCCATTCCCCACAACTGTGGAAGGGGAAACAGGAAAAAACAGTCTTTAAGTGGCTGCCCTACACAAATAAAACTGTTCATTTTAAACCATAGGGAACCTATGGATTAAAGGCTGAGAACTGTTAGCAGGCCTTTCAGGCTACATACTCTTCCCCTTCCTCACTGTATGTCCATATGAAAAAAAAAAATGGGTAAAAAAAGTCTTTAAATTATAATTCACAGGAACTAAAAAATGATATATAAACTGGATCCCTCGACATCTGAGGCTTTATCTTGTCTTGGATTTTTGTCTTTGCTTTCTCTATCTAGTTTTTGCTTTTCCCCCTCTTTAGTAACTTTCCTTTTGACCCTAACTTTGGCGTGTGTGTTGAATTCTTTCTATACTCTCTGCCCAAAACCCTCTTCTCTCAGTGCAGGGCTTGCTGTCCCCCAACTCCAGGAAGTTTGCCCTGTCCTGCATCGATACCACTAAGGTAGATTGAGATTTTAAGTCACCAGTTTACTTTGTTAGTTTAAAGATTCCTGCAATAAAGACTTCTTAAAAACAATATGTGTTTCTCTAAGTGTGTTCAATGTGGGAATTTTCTTCTCTGAAATTCAAGGCCCATTTTATGCCACAAAAAAGCCAAGGATGTATGAAAAGATTCTAACACTTCCATTTTAAACAGGAAATGGCAAAACTATTTATACTGGATTTTTAAAAGAGAATTTAAAAAATAAAGTGTGCCGTTTTTCTTAGCAATGTCTGGAAGCATATCAACAGTTAATAAATAAAAAAAAGACATGTCTGAGCTTGATATCATAGTTTTAATTGATAAGCAAAAATGCCTATATTTATATTACAGATCTTATATTTATAAGGATACACACACACATTAGTATGCACACACACACACACACACACACACACAATTCTTAACAAGGCCTGATTATTGCTTAGGAGAGAGTAGATAAGATTTGAGTGGTCAAAATACTATCAACAGCATCAATTTTCTTTATTCCAAAAGTTTCAAAAACTCTGAATTATAAATCTGCATTGGTTGAGAGGAACAAAGGGATTTTTGGAGTTAGTTACCTGAAACAGCTTGGCCTAATAAGCAAATTCTAACCAGGGGCTTTCAGACAGGACAGTCATACTCACCTGTCTTCCACGTGCTGGTGTAACTGTGGCCTCTCCATTGTGTGGAGATAAAGGGAGTCAGCGGTCTTAATCTGGCATGCTTGTATGCTCAGATACTTGAATATGTGCACTTTGCCCTTTGTGCAAATCTGTAGAGAAATCGGTAATACATATTTACTTTTTAATGGCAAAACAAAATAGAAACACTAGACATCTGAATCTATATTTTAATTTTTGCATTTTCGTTTTAAGTAACAGTTCAACAATCCACACTCAATTTGACCTCTCTGGAAAATACAAGAATTTAGGCAGTCATTTCCTCCAAATTCTACTCTGAAAGGAAAACCATACTCAAGTAATTTGTAGTTTTTCTGACATTAAAATGCAAAATTCTAACAGAAATGTGTTTAAGTACACATAGTGTAAAAAGTATAGAAGGCAGATAACTGACCTAGTGACGTTCCGATTCTAGAAGTAGACATATTTCATTTTTTTCTAAAATAGTTTAATATTTGAGCTTGAATCTTGTCTCTAAATAACCAATAATCATATTTCAAAATGTTTAAGCTCCATTTACCAGCTAACATTAAAGTATGGAATATATTACTCTTTTTGTAAGCCATACACTCTATGAAAATGTTTCAAATGGATGTACAAATAGTAAAATAATCAAACATATAATTCTGGGATTACAGTGATCAGAATAGCGAGCCAAATGCTGGTAAACAGACTTGATACAGCAGAAGACAACTTACTGTACTCAGCAGATTCACCCAGGATTCATCCTTTTAGAGGCTGTGACTGCTTATGATCATGTCTAATACAATATTAAATCAGCAGAATATTTAAAAACTGGCTGTGCCAAGAGTTGCCTCAATACCATTGAGAGCATATCCCATGTATTTTTGCCAGGCCCCTCACCTGTGCTGGAGGAGACTGCAAAGGGTTATTCTCGAGTAGTAATACTTGCAGCTGCTTCATCTCTCTAAAACAAATGGGAATCACGAGCACTTTATTGCAGGAAAAGTCAAACTTTACCAAGGGAAGATCTACTAGCTCTAAAAGAATAGGAAAAAAGAAAAAAAAAAAACTCAGAAAGGAATAAGATTAAATGGTCAAATATTCAAAAATTTACTTTCTGCTTATCAGGAGAAATGTCATTTAACATAATCAAAAGCAAGGTGTACATCAGGAATATACAGTATATGTATAGGTATAATATTTTAACAAAGGGGAGGGGAAATCTTTCATTGGGAGCCCAATTAATTTAATTGATTAAATTGTTATTAGTTCTGGTAACATCTAGAAATACTTGACATTTATAATACCTATTGTTGAAAAAGTCTTCTCCACCCCAGCAAAACAATCGAAATAAGCCACACCACCCACAATATGTTTATGTTTTAACTTAAATGTTTTCAAGCAGCATATAAATAATAGGCTAATTACAAAATATTCTTATCTACTTAATGCATCTGACCTGGCATAACCTCAGAACTAGTACAAGAAATGTGTTCATGGTTTTTAACTCCACTTTAAAAAATGCTATCTAATTAAGAACTTTGCAATGGACCCTGTAATCCTGATTTGACAGGGCTTTATTCTACTGCTTTTAAAAATCTTCTGTAGCTCTACAGGAAGATAAAACATTATATTTAGCTTGAAATCCCCACCCAGTGGCATAGTAAACACTCAGTAATTTCAAGCATTCCAGTCAACATTGGCAGCTGCATGAAACAAGTCAAATATATTCCATAGAGCAAAGAGGCTGAGCCACGCCAGTCATGTAGGGTGACATGGGACAAACCACTAAGATCTTTGTGTGAGAGGCTCCGGAGGGTTCATTTCGGAACGGGCCTTGCCACATGTTATGGGACCTGGTAAAGTGCTGAACACTCAGGGAATTCCAAATCAGAGAAAAGGCAGAAACTATAAAAAGAAAGGAAGGCAGCTAGCTTTCTGGAGTAAGAATGAACAGGATTCCTCCTCTCTACCCAGACTGCCTGAGGGTTTTCTCTTTTCTCAGCTATACTACTTCAAGTTCCAACAATCACCTAGCAACCAATCTCCCTTCTCCTGAATTCAACTTGCTCTGGGCTGTAAGGGACTTTCCTTCTTTCCATACCTTAGTGATCCACTTTGTATTAAAGAAAGGAGTCACGGAACTGAAATTCTAGGGAGAAGGCAGAAGAGCATCGAACTCAGCAGGTCACAAACTCAGTTCCAGGTTAGGCAGCTGGTTTAGAGAAACTGAGGAAGTGTATTTTTACAATTGCCCTGCGTACCCTGCTAGCACCCAGTTCTCCCCTCACCCCGCCCCCCATAGCAGGTTAAGTGACTTGCCTCAGGGCACCCTAATCCTGGTGTTGCCTTGAGGAAAGGGCTTTGAGCAGCAGGAAGTGGAGGCAGAGAGGGAAATGAACCTGGAGGACAGCTTGAAATCCAGAAAGTTGAAGGAAAAGGGAAGGAACTCTTTTCCCTTGGGTTTGTTTCTAATACAGGTAAGAATTCAGGGGATTATATCTCTTTGCTTTAACCTCTGGTAATATTAAGCCTTCTCATTCATTGTTAACTTTGTTCATGAAAGTAAGTTTAGTAAAGTGGTGGCAAATTTTAACAGGACTCTGAACCTTCAGGAATTTTTCTTTGCCACTTAAAAGAAAGACCTTTTAAAGGAAAAGCGGAAGGCTAAATTCCTGGAAGACAAAGCAGAAGGGGGAGAGGAGGCCACTTACAGGTAAATAAAGAATGTTTTTTTAAGTAACTATTCCTTTCAGTGCCAGCTTGGAACACAATGACCGTCTTAGTTTAGGAAAATGAAAACCTGACAGTTTCACAACAAAAAAATGGGGGAGAAAATGATAACTCCAGCCCATACAAGGTCAAAATAAACAGAGCAGAAAAAAAAAAAGAAAAAAAAAATCGCACGTCTCTGTTGCAAAGAAGGGCATTTAGTCCTCTGATCCTAGAAAAACAAAATACAGTATCCTCATTGCAGCAGTTGTAGTAAAACCACTACAAAATTGATATGAGTAATAAGGACACAAACTTTTTTCTCTCCCTCACATTGAAAGCATATGAGAGAAAACAAGTAAGTAACTATGTAAAATCTTTAAAGTGACTGCCTAAAAGTATTATCAGTGCTTTTTTATTAATAGAGTTCTCAGAGTGAAGCAAAAAGCAGCGTGATACTCAGGGAATTATTTTTTAAAAAGATTTCCCAGAAAACTAATGTTTTAGCTTTGAGTGTATTTTAAAATCTTGAACCTAAATAAACATAATTATGGAAAGTATAGAAATTTGTACTGATCTTTTTAGGGAAAGGAATGCTTTTAAGGCAAGGGAGTAAGAAGTGGCGAGAGAAACAAAAATCTCAATGTTGTAGATGCACTTTCCCTCCTACACTTTGCAACTATTGTAGGCAACTGTAAAACAATTCAATTTTCCTTTTGAAAATGAGAATTTGTGATTTAAGATTTCTCAGTGATTAACAAGATTAAATTTAAATGAAAGTTTTCTTCTATGAAAGGTTATATGCTTATAAATCTGCTATTATTTTTTTCATACAGTATTATATTAGTTTCAGGTGTATGACATAGTGGTTAGACATTTATATAACTTACAAAGTGATCACCCCGATAAATACAGTGCCCATCTGACACTGTACATAGTTAATATAATATTATCGACTATATTCCCTATGCTGTACTCTACATCCCTATGACTATTCTGTAATACCAATTTGTACTTCTTAATCCCTTCCTCTTTCATCTATCCCTTTAATCCCCCTCCCATGTGGCAACCATCAAATGTTCTCTGTATCTACGAGTTTGTTTTTGTTTTGTTCATTTGTTTATTTTGTACTTTAGATTCCACATGTAACTGAAATCTTCTTTATCCATTCATCCATTGATGGTCACCCAGGTTGCCTCCATATCTTGGCTGCTGTAAATAATGGTAGATTGCTTGTCTCCATTTTCTTTAGTTCTTTTTTGGGAGCTTTGTTCTGTTCTTTTATTTGGGACATGTTTCTTTGTCTCCCTATTTTGGCTGCCTCCCTGTGTTTGTTTCTATGTATTAGGTTATGTCTCTCAGTCTTAGTAGAGTGGCTTCTAGTTGTACGGTGGGGCCCACCGGCACAATCTCCCTCGTCCCAAGAGCTGGGTGCTCCTGCTGTGTCCCTTGTGTGGGTTGTGTGTACCCTCCTGTTGAAGTTATGCCTTAGTTGCTATTGCACAATGGGAGGGATTGACCCTCAGGCTGATTGATTATGAGTACTGGCTGACTGCAGTGGAGGAGCTGTTGTGCAGAGGCTGACCTTATTAAGCAAGATTTGCTTTAGTGGGGCTGCGGTGCCTGCCCAGTCTGCCCTTGGGGTGTGTCATCTGTGGAAATAGTTGAGTGGTGCTCTATGGTATGCTCTCAAACTGGCCACCAGGAGTATTAGTTCTGGGGCCTCTTGGGAGAGGCTCTTTTGCAGGCCAAGGTCAGCCACTTCCTGTGCCCTGCTGGGGCAATTTGGTATAAGCTACAAAGTGATTTTCAAATGACTGTCACTTGTGCTGGGCTTGGAAGTGCCTGGGAGAGGTTAAGCTGAGAACCAGACCTGCTGCCACTAATGCTTGGTTTGAGGCCCCTTAGCAAGAGGTATGGAGCATGCTGAGGCCAGATGCTGCTGCTTGTCTGGCATTTGTCAACCTTTGAGAGATTTTAGAAAACTTGGCAGCATGAGCTAAGACAAGCCATTTGTATAAAACCCACTGGAAGTAGCTTAGGTGAGCCTGCAAGTTAGGAGGGGCAAGATCTCAGGAAATCACCAGAGTAGGGCAAATGGTGTTGGCCAGCTCAATGGAAATTCAGATATGGCACCCACCCGTGTCTGCACTATGGGAGGGGGAAGGGCTCAACAAAGAAACAATGGATTCTGCCAGCATTTCTGTGTGGGAGAAAACTGCTCCTCCAGCCCTGGCCCTGATGCCAGATAATTCAGTTCTTCCCCATATGCCCCTGGCGCCTTTAGAGTTGCTGCCACAGCACTGGAGCTCAAAGCGAATGAGTCTGTCAGCGAGTGTCTGTGTGGGCCCTTTAAGAGGAACTCCTGGGATTCCAACCACCTTCTGTCTCACTCAGCCACAATCTCTGCTGATTTAAACAGACAGCAGCTATAGAGACTTCTCCTTCCAGCACTAGAACCCTGGGCTGGGGACCCTCACTTCTCAGGGGGGATCCCTGCAGACTATATATTCCTCCTGATTTTTAACCGCCACATGAGGTATGGGACCAGCCCATTCCACGTCTCCACCCCTCCCACCAGTCTCGACGTAGTTCCTTCTGTAGGCCTTTAGTTGTAGGATTTCTGGTCAGTTAGACTTCAAATGATTCTCAGTGATGTCTGTTCTGTAGTTTAGTTATAATTTTGATGTGGCCATGAAAGGAAACAAGCACAGTATTTAGCTACTCTGGTGTCTTGACCAGTAAATTTGCTGTTATTAAAGAGTTTTCCCTTTGTACTTGGTCAAACCAAGACAAAAAATTCAAACATTCAAAAATAGGATTGCACAAGGAAAAAATGAAAAATCGATATTTTTAAACCAAGTCATCTCAAGTAATAAAATAATAAATCTTTATACTGAGATAGTTTCTAATTTTACTTCTTTACAATGCTAGTTAGTATGAGAAACGTGAAGATGGCAGATATAAAAACCTTCCATCTATAAGGTACATTACATTTTAAAAAGTTCTTTCCCTTTCATTAGCTCCATTTTCTCACCTTGAATAATGAAGCACTTTAAGCCAAAGATCAAGAAGGAGGAACAGAATGATAAAATCAGGCAGCTGTCAAATAGCTACATTAGTGTCAGATTAACCAAATGCCAACTGTTTCCAAATATATGTTTTTGCTTCAAGGTATATTTAAAAATATATTTTGCAATCAGGTATGCCTAGTCTCCTTAAAGAAAAACGATGGAAATCAATGTGATCTTTGAAAACCAGAGAATATTTTAGAGAAAGCAAAATATTGCTCTTCAACTTATTCCTGATTCAGGTCCAAAAGAGAATCTCAAAATACGAAATTCAGATGTACTCCCACCTGCAAGACCGAATGTCCAAGTTCTTAATGGTACAAAATTTCTGAATAAATCTGTCTTTTGACTTAAACACCTACACAGTATATCAAAGGGACACTGTCATGGAAGCCCACAGCTGCAGGGAAGCGTCTGCCTGAATCTGGCTGCAGGGCAGGGCTGTGTGAGGGGGCTCAGCCCTCCTGCTGGTCCATGGGCAAAAATGCACCACAGTGCTGAGGTTCTGGAACCATAAGTGCTTCCAGCCTTCAAGAAAACAACAACAACAACAACAACAACAAAACAACTACCAGTGACATGAATCCAAATATCACTTCAGCAGGAGCAGTGTTTTCCCCTAAAAAACAGATTTTGGACTTAAGGGTTTTTAACCAGGACACCCAGATCCCCCTAAAACAGAAGTCCTGACAGTTGGATCAGCAGAACCAAGTATGCCAACTAAATTGTTGGCATGATGTTCCAGAACATAGTATGTCCATACCAAACATAGTTCACGTTGCATCCTGTTATGAGCTGAATTGTTGAAGTCCTAACCCCAGTACCTCAGAGTGTTTTTGGAGATAGGGTTTAAGGGGATAATTAAGTTAAAATGCAATCATTAGGATGGGCCCTAATTCAATCTGACTGGTGTCCATCTAAGAGATTAGGACAGAGACACAGAAGGAAGATGACATGAAGACAAAGAGAAGACAACCATCTATAAGTCAAGGAGAGAGGCCTCAGAAGAAATAAAACTGGTTGACACCTTAATCTTGGACTTCCAGCCTCAGAATTGTGAGGGAATAAATTTCTGTTGTTTAAGCCACTCAGTCTGTGATACTTTGTTTTGGGAGCCTGAGCAAACTAATACACACACAGCCTTAAACAGGGGAATGTTCCATTGCAGTGCCCCTTTATAAATTACAACTTAAGCATAACTTTTGTTACCTACATGTGAAATTCAAATTATAATTAATATTAATGGGTGTACACAAACATGACTTGATCTACTGCTTAACAAAAGCAAACAAGAAAATAATAAAAGTCTCCTATTTCATTCATTTTTCCCCTTCTTTCTTTTTTACCTTGTGGTAAAACTTTAAGGTAATTTCTTCTGACATTCAGTTCTCGTAGAGATTTCAATTGACCTATCTGCTGGGGCAAGGCTGTGATCTCGTTGCAGCTGACATCCTGCATCAAAAGCAAAGAGAGAAATAATAAATGCCTTTTCCCAGGAAATCAAGCACTTCATGTAAAATCCCCATAAGGACTTTAAATAAGACAACTACATAGGTAGACTTTCATATTGGTCTCCAGGTTCCTAGCCAGGTAAGGCTATGTTCAAGGGAGAAAAGAAAAGTTTAGTGATTTAAATATTCTCTGAAAAAAGGCAAAAGGAAAAAGGAAGGACATTGGCACTGCTGAGTCGCTCCTTCACCAGCCTCTTGGTCTGCCACTTTCCCATGCTTCAATCTTAGGTAACCCTCAGAGGAAACCCATGAGGCAATATATAACTAGCCTGATGGTTACAGATCAGAAAAGCGAGACTCAAAAAGGCAAATTCACTTGTCCAAGGTTTCCAAGTGCCAGAGTTAATACCTGGAACGAATTATCAGCACATTGCTCAGTCACTATCACATAGAACCTCCACACAGATGAGAACACATTCTACTTCACTCAATGTTCACATTTTACAGTGAAAAACTATAAATGTCTGCATTGTTTGGGTGCACTATTTTGTTAAAATAGAGGTCTTACCGGAGGGCTGGAAACCTTGCACCCAAATACTTTTACATACATTTTACAAGCAATACTGTGCAGACTGTGTCTGCTTTGCTTTGGAAGGCTATTACTCCATTAATCATTGATTGGGACCACCTCTTGACATGTGTGAAATGACATTTTTAATATTACATATCCTTATTATCTCCCCTAATCCCACTCTTCCTCTTGGCTCTGGTAGCTCTGCCTTGCTCTTCGCCCCCTCACCTCAGCTACTCTTTCCTTTAGTCTAAACAGGCATTATCTCTCACCTATACACTATAATAAGTCTCCAGCTGCTTTCTATGCATCATTCTCCTCAGGCCCATCCTTCTCAGAATGAAAATTTACACAGTGTAAATTTCACTATGTCATTTATCAGCCTAAAAATTTGCAACAGCTCCTCAGGAACTATAGTCTAAAGTCCCAAACTCTGCAAGCAGCCAGGCCCAGCTCTACAGGTCTCCCTACCTTTCCATTGCCATCTCTCTGAATGCCCTCCCTCCCTTACATCCTATACTCAAACCACGTTACTGCTGCTTGTACTTCCCAGTGTGTGCCAAGCCATTTCACAGTCCCAAAATTTTTCTGGCTCTTTCCTTGCCTGGTATGTCATTCCCCAGCATTGTTCTCTTGTCCCACCTACTAATCCTTTAAGACTTAATTCAAGCCTCACTTCCTCCTCGAAACCTTTCTTGAGGCTTCTGTCACCTCTCCTGCTCCAACAGAGAAAACTGACCACTTTTCCTCTGTGGCCCTATAGATAGTCACTTACTGTACTCATCTGCTCAAATGTCTCCCTTCTCCAATTAGCCTATATGCTCCTAGATGGAAGAGACCATGTTTATTTCCCTTGTGCTGAGCAGAATGCCAGGTGTGAAATAAGGGATCAATAAATGTTGGATGAAGTCCATTACTGCTGATATCCAGGATGCTGCAGTTTATTCCGTCTCATGGCTAGGACCACAGGTTGTGCCAAATCTCTTGCAGGTCTTGCTTAGTATTATAGAAACACATATATTTGGGCTATGAATGATCCCAGTGAGAGCAAGTCCTTAAATATTCCATGTCACTACTGAACCGGCAAAAATTCCCCCTTTTACTGCCCCTTTTAGAAGGCAGCAAAGCCTTATTTCAGAAATCAGTTTCACATTCACTCAGATAAGACAAACTCGCCATTATACCAATTGTCCTCATATGGACGCTATACAGAACACAATGGATTGCTGCCCTCTAATTTCATCTAAACATCCTCAAGTGACCTGCCAATCTGTCAAGATCATGAGCATGCTAAATGAGTATCACTTGATGAAGAGTAATAATATTGAAGAGGAATTTTCATTTAAAAGGCTAACCTTATAATCAGCATTTTGTTCTGCTTCTGTAGATATGTTTGCCGCATAGGCCGTAGGGCAGGGAGACTTCAAAATTAACTAAATTGCTTGTAACCCATAGGTAATTCTTACATTCTGTAACCGCCTGAAGACAAATTAACCAATCGGCCCATTCCAAATAAGCCCTATTTAAGCAAAGTTGCAACTGAGCTCTGGGCCCAGATCTTCAGAGTGCTAGCTCCTCTGGGACCACTGGCATAATAAGCATAATAAACCTAAATCCTCCAACTCTCCAAGTGGTGCTTGGTTTCTCGCAGGTCTGACTGCAACATTTCTGCAACAATATCACTCCTATCAAAGAGACTGAAACTGCTATATGTAAAGGCTGAGGGCACACCATTCAATCAGCCCACCATACTGTTCTCTACTCAGCTGTGTGTCTGGGAGTGGGGATGGGGGTAGGGAGTGGCATGTGATGGATTAAGAACTCTAGGTGTTCAATGGCTTCTCCTCCAAGCTGGCTGTTGCTGCATTGCTCCTGGTGTAGAAAAGTCACACATTTTATGAAAAACATCTCTGGTGTTAAAACAAAACAAACAAAAAAGAACGACCCACAAGCACATCTGCAGACACATAAAAGTCTAAGGAAGTAATTATAAAATTAGGAGGTCTAGAGATTTGTTCAGATGCTCTTGGTCCCTCACTGAGTCAGTAAATTACTCTGCCTTTCTCAATATACACTTCCATTTATGAGACGTGAAAAGTAAAATGCCTTCTTTTCCCAATTCCTATGGCATTTGATCAGTCACAGGAATAACCAAATCCTTTCAACGAAAGCTTTATCTTTCTTTGCCTTCACCATATTACAAATACGCATAAGGTACCATATTCTATTCTTTTTTAAAAGAGCCCTAACACAAATGTTACACGGGTAAGCCCTAGAAATATATGAAATTAAATCATTCTATTGGACTTTCAAAGTCACATTGGTGATGGCTGGGCTGGGGTCGGGGGAAGGGTCATGGGGGAATAAATAATTGGAATTATTTTTTTATCTCGAGAGAATTTATGTTATTGACAACTAAAGTAAGTTTTTATAAGTCTGTGAGTGACAGTATGAGAAAGACCCTTTGCAGTTCTTGAGAATCACAGATTTTCAATGTGAAACTGACTAAATAAGTTTCAAGGATGTAAATTTTCAAAACATCCTTCTCTTAAAAAAAAAGGAGAGGGAAGAGGGAAACAAGAAGATAAAATATGTAGGCAGCATATTTGCAGCATGAAATCTCCTGAGATTTTTTCCCCCATTTTTTCCTATGTACTGTATTCATCTTGCATTTATTAACAGTGTTACCCTCTGGTTAGCCTGAAGTTAGGGTATGCTGTTTCTCTAAATATAACGTGATTTTTCCAACATATATTTCGAACATAATGGCTTTATCAAAGAAGAGCAACTTCACTCAGTTGTATTTAAATACTTATTAACCAGTAGGGAAATGGTTACTCAATTTACTTTTTGTTTTTTCTTTTTTTAAAGAACTTCACATAATGATAAAAACAAGTTTTTCCCTCTGACTTACAAGGCAGGACATCTGTTGACAACGAGAAAAATAAAATCCAATTGTCCATTCACATTTTGAAAATTATATGGTGAAGGTTAAATTATTTTAATAATACTCTGCTGTCAATTACTTCCTGTCCTGCAAAGTTTAAGGGAAGAATGTCCAGGGAGATCTTAGCATACAAGTGAGATAAAGACTTTTCACTACTGTGTAATCAGTATTGTAGAAAACTGCATAAAACTTTATTCTATACCAGTTATTGAATTTAAGAGGTTATGAATTTCATCACAAAAATAAAACCCTTAGGTAATTATGTCTTAAAATTAGCTAGGAATGAGGGGAAGAAAAGAGAGGATAGTGGTCTAGATACTTTGGGATAAGATATTTCCATGTAGAAAATGTAAAAGCAATATTCCTGGAATGCCACGGTTCTCTAGAACATGTCTGGCCACGGCTGGCCCAAGATAAGATGGGGTACTTTTTTTTTTCATTAAAAAAATTAAGAGTTAGGGAGAAAAACACTAATGCTTCACACTTCTGCAATTAATTAGAATTTTACCAAAATATGAATTCTAGATTCAGAATAGTCAAATGAATTCCTTCTGAATTATCTATTAGCCCTAAGATATGCCTTAGAGAAAGAAAATTATTCCAAGCTTCAATGAAATAAAATTATCATATATTTAGTGTTACAATACCACAAATATACAGGTAGAATCATCATAAACATGTTATGAATATTTACTAATTCCATTATTTTTGACACAAATAACATAAATACTCAAACTTAAGTTTTTTATGGATCAGACAGTTCAATTTTGTCATTTCCATAAAAAACAAAATAGAGACTTCTAATTATGACTTAAAACTTATTAATAGGTATTATCAGGTAATGCTTACTTTCAGGAAATAATGTTGTAAAAAAGAGCAGAAGTGTTTTTTGAGGTGTGACCTCTAATGAAAACCAACATAAATACTGTATCAAGATAATCTCTTTAGAGAAGATTTTCAGTGAAGCCAGACAATACTGTGCAATTGCACATGGTATTCCCATGAGCTACCTTGCTTTGCCTCTCAGGTTTTAAAAAACTTGGTGTGGTTATACTATTGCTTAAGCCATATTTTGGTAAAAACTCGAGCTCTTTTTTTTAATTGGAGGAAACATAAGTGTTCTGACAGAAAATGTAAGCTATTACCACTGGCCTTCCATCATGTGACCATGCCCTGTTTCTGTAAATACCTTTTGTATGAATCACTGTGTAACTTTAGGTAAATGTCTTAACCTCTCTGTGCCTATGTAAAAATAAAAAGAGAAATTAAATAATTCTAATTTCTTTTCAATGTTAGGAAAATTCATTTACCACATCAGAAAGATAATTGACTTAGGAATAATGTCAATTTTGATTACGGTAAGATTTAGAAAAAAAATCTGTTTTTCCTAATTTTTTTTTAAAGTGAGAAAAATCAGTGTGCTCATTTAAACACCAAACTTTTTCAAGCTATCTTTAATATACTGGATTATTACCTTTCAAGATTTACTGTCTCTAGTTTAAAACTTTATTTCACACCCTTCCACACACTCACAAACACACGTCCTACCCCACGGCTCTTCAATGGACAAACAGAAATGGAGCAGCAGAAGGGATCCTGAACAAGCCGTGGGTTTTCATTTGTCCCATAGAAACGAGAGTGGTTAACAGTCCTCTTCAGAGACTACAAATAAATGGATGACTATGGCAGACATGAATTTCATCTCTATTACCTACCTCAGAGGGTGAAATGTTAGGCATAAAAATAATGAAGAAGTGATTTTTTCTCAGAAGCTGCTCAGTAAATCCTATGCCTATAATCAGTGTTTGAATTCAAATTCTCCATACTACCAAACATTTCATGAAAAGGAAATAAAAAATAGTGTGTCTAGTTAGCGCCAGGAAATGCACCTGCCAATCAATTATTACTTGAGTTAGGCCCTGTGAGCTCTTTCGGCTGTAATAGCAAGTTTCTGAATCAGTATATCGAGTTCTCATACATGAAGGCAAGACCTAGAAGACACAATTTTCACATGAATTGGAAGAGGGCAAAACTGAAAAAAAAACAAAAAAGAAACGAACTATCTCTGGATCCCAGCATGGCAGCATATACAGAGAACCAATGAGAAAACTCCTAAACCTCTGGCAAATGCCCTATAACGTTCTCAAATTTATTGTGTTCTAACTTGGTGTGTCTGTCTACATTGCTGTCTGTCATTATAACGTATGGCATTTGTACAGCATCTCTTACCATATACTTAGCATACCTTATTCTTCATGCATGATTTGACAGCATAAGAACCATGTTTCCAATATGTTAACGTGTTTTAATGAGTAAAATGAGGTTTAGTCACTACAAGAGAAGCCTGCTGACCACCGCTCCTAGCAGCGTGCCTCAGTGAGGAAATTGTCAGACAGACACTGCCCATTGGTACACGCCCTACTTCTGTAACATTTTCTGATTCACTTTGAGCTGTTTATAGCCTGCCACAACTTTAATGGGAAAAGCACTACAAGCTGAACCCAGGAAAGCCAAAGAAAGAAACCATGGCCCTTCTCCAGGAGAGGCTTACAGTCCAGAGGAGGACACCATGAGCAGAGCAGCTGCACTGTGCTGTGGGAAGTGTGTGGACTTTCATCGGACAAACCTGGTTTTCACCTCAGCTCCACCACTTCACAGCCCCACACCTTTGGGTAATTCTGCAACTCGAACTTGTCTGTAAAATGTAGATATGATAGCTACCTAGCTGGGTTAATGTCAAGATTATATGAAATTACACGTCACGTACCTAGCAGACTGCCTGGCATATAGTGGGTACACAGTAACAGGCAGTGCTTTCTCTCTTCCCATTATAGAAAGCACACACAGATACACAGATTTACAAGGCAACATGTACAAACAGCCACTCAAAGTGGCCAAGAAAGTAAGAAAGTACTAGATCATTCCCATTGGTAATGACTCTGGAGGGGCCAGCTCCGTAGAGCTAAGATTATATAAATTCTCCTGGCATCTCTTGTGGATTCAAGAAAAGGATGTTTTAGTAGTGTTTCTAAATGGCTTCTTCATAGAATAAGGAAAACTTCTTTTCAATATTTCCTGCGCAACCTATGGCAGGACAAGCCAATCGCTGAATAGCAATGCTCTCTGTTTTAAGATTCTTAGATAACTGTGATATATTTAAGAAAGTAAGATATTTTTTTCCAACTCCAACTTTCAAAAATCAGAAAGGACAATTCCTTTCTTGTAGATGGCTACAATGTGTTTACTTTTTAAGCAAATGATGACTTTGGAATGCTCCACTCATACTTGAAAAAAAATAGTTTACAACTCAATTTAGGATACTCTGAATCTAAGATGAAAATTTTAATATTTCTTACAGAATACTTAAAAAACACTAAGCCTAATAAGCGGAGAGATTTTATCAGCATTTAGGTGGTTTTAGGTACTCTGAATGCTTGGGGAGTTCCCATTTTTAACAGTTTGGTTACTAAGTAACCATAGAACAGAAGGCTCCCAAGGCAATTCTAGACTTACTTTAGGCACCCAGGGGAATTTTTTTTCCCCAACTGATAGCTTAAATCATGTGACATGGTTACGTATAATAACATTACTATTTTAAGCAAAAAGATGAAAGATAAGAACAGACAGGAAACTAATCTTTTTTTAGTCTGTGACCTTAAACAAGGCCACTTGCCTTTTGTAGTTAAATAATGGTAATTTATTGAATTTTTACCAACCTCACAAATAAATGCTTTTTACAAAGGTCATGCTTATTTAGATACAGATTTCAGTAGAATGGCTAGGACACAACTGCCCTGTCCAGTAGGGTGGCCACTAGTCACATGTCACTACTGAGCACGAGAAACATGGCCAGTCCAATCTGTTATGTGCTGTCAGTGTGAATATAAACTGGAATTCAAAGTTTAGTACAAAAAAAAAAATATATATATATATATAATATATATATATAAGATATATAAATATATATAAAATATCTCATTAATTTTATATTATATATATGTTAACATAATATCTTGGCTACCTTTGGTTAAAATGCATTTTTAAAATTAATTTCATATATTTTTGATTATATATATATATTTTTAATGTAGCTACCAGTACAATTAAAAATACATTTCGCTGCTTGCATTATCTTTCCATTGGACAGTGCTAGGTGAGGCTGTTTCAACTTAAGTTACAAGTTAGCTACACCAGGGGAACATTTGGTACATTGCTCACGGTCTCTCTGCCTTGGGTTTTGTCCTTTGTAACATGTCAAGACTTTGGAGTAGATGCCTTTTAAAACCCCTAAGGCTGTAACATTCTAGGACTCAACGGTTCAACAGTTATTGCTGGTGGAAAAAAGACACAAGGACTAGTTAATGACAGTGCTGTACATGACAAGGCAGGGCAGCCTTGGTTAGAGCAGAGCTCCAGACAAGACAAGCTCAGGGCGTCGCTTACAGCCACCCATAATCTCATGTGTCTTTGTAGGAGGCAGTGTCGTTCTACTTCTTCTGCCAGCCCGGCAGCTGACAAGGGTATTTGAGGAAAGCTCTGCTTGGGTGTGGGGCTGGCTCCAGGGCTCAGCACATGTGCCACCAATTAACAGATGAGCTGGTCTGTAGTTCTAGCGGCACAGCTGAGCTGATGGATGGCATGCTGTGGGCTTAAGCCCAGGGCGCAGAGGGACAGAAACACATTCCGCTGCCAAAAGTTTCCAGAAAACTGACCTCACAGTATTCCATCCATACACAGGAGCCCAAGAAGGAAAAACCAGCTTGTAATTCATATTGTGTTTGCAAGGCCCAATCCAAACTCTAGTGAACTAGAATTCTGTGAAAGAAGTTTTTTTTTTAAAAGCATATAACTATCAGTTTCAATCAAAGCATTATTCTGTGTTTGTTTGTTTTTGGAACCAGTTAAAATGATACCTTCTAAACTGACTTTGACTACAAGATAGAGGTCCCCCAACCCAGCACAGTAGTCGGGAGTCCTAACTGTCCCAAGACACCTTCATAGCCCACTTTATACCATTTGAAAGTAGCATTCAGCAAAAACTTTGGGGTGTCTATATGTGCTGGGCACCGGGATACAAGAGCAAGTAAGATATAGTTCCTGTTCTTAAGCGTTTTTCAAGGTATGGTGGGGGACGCTGGTGTGGGGAACACGAAGTAAGATGGCAAACGTGACTGAAAACTTGATGGTGAGTATAGGGTGTTTGCCTTAGGAGCACCTAACTCAGGGTAGAAGGATCTGCAAAGGCTTTGTGGAGAATGTGAGATCTAAGTTGGCTATGAACTGGCCAAGAGAAGAGGAGGAAGAAATAGTCCATGTTTAAAGAGTGATGCTCTCAGAAGGCCAGAAGTGAAAACGGACAAGGTGTGTCCCCAGAAGGCTAGACCTCAGAGGGTGAAAGGGCCAGGGATGAGAGATGAACCTGAAGAGGGAAGCATGGCCCAGACTATGGGGGGCCTCAAATGCCCTATGAAGGAGGTGACGGTGGCCTAAATCCAAGGCAGTGGCCACGAGGATGGAGCACCTGGCCTCATTCTACCCAGCCTCAGTGGGATTAAACTGCTTCACTATCTAAGCATGCCATGCAGTCCCAGGCTGTCTTGTCTTTGTACAACCTATCCCTTCTCTCTTGAAGGCCTTCCTGACCCTGTTGTCTTTTTTCCATATGGGAAATCCCACATAGACTGATGTAAGGAGCCTCTCAAAGGTCTCTTCCCTTACAACTTTGCCCAGTCACAAGACTGAATCAATCATTCTATACCCCATGAACATACTTCTTGTAATAGAGACTTTGGGTGGAGGGGACCCAAATTAATAACTCCCTTCTTTCAGAATTGAGCACCTCTGTGGTAGCTGAGCAGCCACGTCTGAGCAACGTGACCACGTGCCTTGGGCATCGCTGACTGAGTCAGGAGAGAACATCAGACTTAGATTTTGCCTCTCTGGCTTAGAAACCAGGGCTGAGACCTGCGAGCAGGCCCCAGCTAAGTGCTTTAGCTGAGAGGACATTTAAACTTGGGATCTGTGAGCTAGGTGACCTTCACTGCACACGGAAACAGGGAAAACTCATAGAAACAAACCATGGCCATAATTCTTAATGACTTTCCAGTGTCTTGTTCTAGTCACTCATGATCCCTGATCAATGTCCTGATAATGAGTAATGTGAAGACCCCTGCATCTCTATAATCAATCTCAACTCTTGGTGTGAGTGAGCTGGATTGGGTTTCAGATGCTGCTATCACATAAGTACTGAAAAAAAGGCACTTTTTATAGGTCTAAGGCTTTTGCACAGCAAATACTCATTTCTATACTGTGACATGGGTGCTGTCACTATCCTAGCCAATTCTCATTGCTGATATGACTAAGTGATCACAGCATTCACTGCAGTATTCCAGGTAGCCCCAAAGAACTTAACAGGAGTTGGAACATAAAAGAAAAGTTATTGACAATCAATGTTCCAGGCTGGCATCTACTTAAAAGATGGTACTGTGTCATTTTCATGGTTGTAATATTTCATGGTTGCTAAATATCATAATATTTAGCTCTATGCTTGACACCTGATCAATATAAAATAATGCTTGCTTAGAGAATGAATTATGACTGTTATGTTTTAACCTGGTTGTTCATTCTTATCTCTACATTCACCCATCGTAGCTCAATGGAACTCTAGAAAGGATTTATTTTTTCCCATTGTAAGAAACAAGGTAAGTAATTAAATCAGTAGTGAAAAAGCTGAAATATAGTAGTGCATTCCAGCCTCAGGTACACACAACCCATCTCTGTCTATCTATAACTTCTTTTTATCCCATTAATTTGGGGCATGGTTACTCAAATACTTAATGGAATTAGAGCACTCTGTTCTTTCTGTCTTGTGACCTAAGTATATACATTCATAAAGTGGGATCTACTAACTTATGTGTAGATTATTTTTCCAGTTTACCCATAATTATTATAAACTTATAAACAGTGTGAAAAAAATGACCTAATACTGTATGACAACCTGTAAACTTCAGGAGCTGTAATGCCTGTGAATTTCAAGAAGTATAAACTACAGGAAACCTGCAAAATTCAGGAACTGTGTGACAGCTAAGCCATGATTGTTCCTCTCCTTAACTTAGTTTTGTATCATGCATAGCCCTCCAACAATACATTCTCCTCCCCATCCAACTGTAGCAAAAAGTCTTTCTGACAATAGTGATAGGTTATGATTAGTAAACAAACAAAAAAGAGCATCTTAAAAAAATCAGTAACATACCAACTCCATTAACTGTTTGAGCTGACCTATCTCCTCTGGCAGTGATCCAAGTTTGTTGTTACTTGCGATTAAGACTTTGAGAGGCAGACCACACAGGCAGGCAGGCAGGGCGGACAGCTGATTTCGACTGCAAAGACAATACAACAAGAGCACGTGTAAACATAGAGACCACTCCATACCATTTGTGAACACATTGTTAACAAGCAAGAAGATAGAAGTGAGCGAAGACATTTTATGAATATAAAAATCCAATAGTTTCTGTATGTGTAATAACTCAAATCCCGAGTGTATAAGAAAAGAAAAAATATTTTATAAAAAGAGAGGCATAGGCAGTTCTGAGGGAATCAACTTCCCCAGCAGAAGGGACTCCTGCAGAAGCTGAGCCCATGGCCAGCCAGGAGACAGATGGACAATGTACCTTGCACCACCAATAGCAACAGGAAGTTGATGCCAACTGCCCTCTTCCTTATAATGTGAGCAGGAAATTCCACGAGGACCAAAGCAACCAGCATGTGAAGGCTTCATCTCATCCATTTTAATAGTGATGAAGAGATCATCTTCTTGCAGATCACAAAGCCACCAGCCAACTTTCAACATTTTGAGTCTCTGTGGCTAAATTCTATTTAAGTATCTGTGAGAGAGCTAATTCTAAAGTGAAAGTAAAGTTGGCCTTCCAGCAAAAGTGAAGCTGGAGCTTAGAGGGGATGCAGTTTCAGAGAGAAGCCAGCAAAGTCTGAGTCCTGGTCCCACCTTGGCTCTGCATTAAGAGGTTCTCTACTCAGAGTCTCTGAACTGTCTATCATCATTGCTGAGTTTTCTGAGAGAATAGAAAATTTTAAATCAAATCTATAAATCATCCACATGTATATGTCAGCCGCTTCTTTCACATCTTCTCTACAAGGACACCTTTTCTGCTATCAAGTAAGGAGACAAATGATTTTGTTTCCTTTTCTTTGCCACCATTCTGTTGATGAAGTCAACAATAATGCAATGAAATTTCTAAAAATGTGTATGTCATGGTATTGTATTTACTTAGAACTGCTGTGTGTATGTGCATACAGGTATGAAGCTTCAGAGGCTGTGGCACTGTGTGTATGTGTTTATGGATGTATATATGTGTGTGTGCAAGGGGGTGGGATAGACAGACGGACTGGAAACCCAACAAAATGTTACCAATGGTCATTTTCTTGGGAGTAGGTACAATGAGTGAATTTTATTTCCTTTATTACACTTTGCTGATTTTTTTTCCAAAATCACTACAGTGTTTTTTAATTAGGAAATAAATATTATTATAAAACGAAGAATTCATCTGGATACCAGTTACATGGGTGCTTCTATTTGTGAAAATTCATTGAGATGTACACTTAGGATCTGTGTACTTTTCTGTGTGTTATATCTCAGTTAAAGGTTTCACTCCCCCACTGTCCCATGTGAGGGGCTGAAACCCTGATTAGCCAAAGGACATCTCTAGTAGATGGGCTTAGAAAAACTGTGTTGTGCTCTTGAAGAAACCTTGCTACTGTGGGTGCTCTCCTGTAACTACCCTGACGTCTCTCCTGCTCCAGGTCCCCAATGCCTAGATAGCCAGGTTTTAGCAAGAAAAGATACAGTCAAGTCTCCTCTCTACTGCCCAGATTTGCGAAGAAAGCTGTTTCCAGAATGGGGCAGAAAAAGGAGAGAGCTCTAAGAGGTTCCTGGAGAGGAGGGAGGAGATTGAGAGCCCTGCGGGGAAGGGGGTCGGGCGGGGCGGGTTCCTGGGACTAGAAAGACCAGCTTATTCTTCATGCCCTCCTGGTTAGGCTGACAGGCAGAATAAGGGTGACGAGCTAACCCTGGCACTCTCTCCTTGTCTCTGGAGGCAGTGGAAACTAGGGCAACCAGCCTGTCTTTCTGCCCTGTCTCACACACAGGAGCCCAGTGGGGCTCTTCTGGCTTCCCAGTGCCCTGCCAGGAGAGCTTTCTGCAAAGACACAACCTCCTGATAAGAGAACTCGGTTTATTAAGGGGTGGTGAGTAAATAATTTGGGATGTAACTTGTGGTTGTAAAATATTTGTTAATATATAATTTAATAAAGTGAGGATTGGTAAATTACAATGTTAATATGGTAGTTTTATTATTTTGGAGCCATACTACACTTCCTTTGGAAGAGAAGATAATAGGAACAAGGAAAGTATGTTCAGAAACTTCTACATTTCTGTTTTCCACAGTATTAACGATTACAGCTGGAGATCTTTCCTATGTTTCTTTTCTTGGAAACGCAGATTGAAACAGTTCCCAGTTTTGCTACCTTAATGTAGGCATCTAATTGGATCCGCAGGTACTGAACTGGGAGAGCCATTTATCATGCCATTTAAGCAATGCAATGAAGGCTCTGCTTATTCAGAAAAGATTGTATGGTATTATTCTTACCGGAATTCTTCCAGGGTGGGTACTAATTCAAAATAAAGTAAAACTTAAGCTTTGAAAGCATTTATGGTTTCTTTGATGGGGATGAGGGCTAGTTATACTAAAGGCTGCCGACAGAAATGCTATTTATTTATGTCCCATACATTCCTCTATTTACGCTGTAGTTAATCACCAGTAGACAAATAAGATGACAAGACTTTAGTCATAACACACCATAGACGTGGGGGCACATTTCTTCTACTTCATCCATATGTTCTCTCAGCCTCTACTTCATATAATTTATCACAGGATGTTCCCATATTACTTGCAATTTCCCCAACATAAAAAAGAGATGCACATGCACACAAAAACCCATTAGCTCTCCAGCAAATATTTATAAAGGAGAGGAGAGACTGTTCTCTTTAATCCTCTACCCACATCAGCAGCCTGAGCTTTTTTGAAACCGCTCATCTGGCAACAATTTTTCTCAAGCAAATAAGTGCCTCAGGCCACAACCCACCATCCTACCCCCCACTTGTCTCCTGAGAGCCTCTGTGCTATAAACAGGCCTTTGCGAAAAGAATGTTTAAAAATAAAGCCATACAATGTCCGATAAGGTACTAGCCAACATTTATCTTCACATCTAGCCTATAGGCCACATTGGAAAGCAAAATGTTCATCCAAAAAAATTTTTAACTCACTCATTACAAAAAAGTAAATCAGTGGAGAAAGGGCCGCTTACTCAGCAGTAGAAATTTGATTCAGTCACGGCGGCCTGAGAATTCCTGCCGTCACAGAGCTGAGCCCACCTGGCATCTCCTGTGAGTCTCCCTGTCCCATCTGGGTGGCGACGGCACACGGAGGAATGAGCAGAGGCAGGAAGGCAGGGGGCTTTGACCAGTCCATGGTTATTGCTAAGGCTTGACTTCCACCTTTCTCAGTTGAATGACTCCCTATTAGATTTGCCTATTTCCTCATTCCAAGGTGAAACAAGTACATAGTACGGACAGTTTTGATGGCCTAAGTTTACAGGATAAATTTTTCTTGGTTTCAAGTACCTTTATCCTTCACACTTACCATAATTCTTTAAGGAATCCACAAACCAAGTTACTTCTGTATGGTTTTACTCTTAGAGAGTCCTTTTTTCATGTATTTTGACTAGAACACTTATTAATATCCATGTTTTCAGACAGTATTTCACATAATTTATTATTGGTTTATCAGGAAGTTATTTTCCTCAAAGTATATGATGATAAAAATATGCTATATTCTTACAGTAATTGTATTATCAGGGCATCAGATGCATCTTTTATTCTACTGAAATATATCTTTTTTTGTATGCATACAGGTTCACTTAATAATGGAACATGGAACTCACTTGACAGAAAATAATTTATAGGAAGATTTCTATAACAGATTGACTTTTACTCAATTGTTTAAAAGGTCACCAACTGTGGAATTATAAGACCTGGTTTCAAATCTCATCTCTGCCAGAAATCATCTCTATGACTATAGATAAATCATTTAACCTCTTTGGCTTTGTTGTCCATAAAACATACATAATACTCCCTACTACCTATATAACACGATACATGAGCTTATGGATGCAAAAGTGTTTAGCCCAACACTAAACCCGTATATAAAGATTAAACCAAACTTAACCACTAAAGCAGCAAGGTATTAGGGAGGTGACCAAAAACAGCATATGTGTGCTTAGCTAGGTCTTATTTTATTTCCTAATTGCTAAAATTTCAGCCACTTTTAAAATATGGTTTTATATTTTATTTGTTGAAACATATAATCTAAAAAAAAAAAAAAGATATTTACTCTAAGACATGCTGCCTAGAACAAGGTTATAAAATTTCAGGCCAAAACAAACCATGTAACTATTTCCAATCTGGAGAACCAAGACTAGACCATTTAATTACATGAATGACTTTTTCTCTCCCAACTTCCCTAACTCTAAGATCCTACCATTTCTCTGGGAAACCATGAATACCTAGGGATCACCATCTCTATTTATTACTTGGTTTCCAAAGACTAACAGAAATAATTCTGTGAAATCATTAACCATCACAAATCTATTAAGAAAATTTCAAAGCATATATCCGAAGGGCCACAAAGAAAGCAGAGTAGGTTTCCTGGCGTGGGCACTCCTGGCCACTCACCCTACCTGAGTCTCAGCCAGGGAGGGGAAGGAACAAATATGTAGTACTTATTGTTTGTTTGAACAGCATTGTCTGTAAACAGCAAATATTACTGTAACCAAGTAAGTTTCCTTTTTCACAGGCTACCTTGCCTGTTTTTTTGTGTTCCTTTTGCATAACCTATCCTCCTTTCCCAAAAGGCAGAGCAACTTTTTTTCTGTTTTGCATATGACAGTCGACTGCTAATTGTCTTCATGCACACACAACAATGAACAATATCTATAGAAAACCATTTCCTTTTCCTGCTTGGTCCATTCTGAAAAACCCACCACGGCAAAATTGTCTCACCCTTGGTTCTCTTTCATCACCAGCCCTCCCTCTTCATTCCCACCATCATTATATGTTTGAGACAATTACCAACAACAAAACATTGCTTTAAGTTGCCTGGTAGTATTTTGGTCAACTTTAATATTGTAAATATAAAAATTATAAATGTTTTATAATTTTAGTATTTTACACAAAATTATTAATCTTGAATGAGATTATATATATGCATAAAATTTTGGAATCCATGTTTAAATATAACTTTGAAGGCAGTTATGCTACCTACAACTTCAGAATGACAATCATTTAGAAATGTAAAATGTTTCAAAATTAGAAACACTGAATCATCATTTCACAACTGGGTCACGAACACTGTATCAATCCATTCCTCACAGATATAAACGCCATGTTCTGAGAAAAAGAGAAGTGAAAGAAAAGCATAAAGTGAGTGTCTAGAGCAGCTCAGAACTGAGGCACATTGCTGCACTGGCCGTTTCACTGTGCATTTCCACTGTGCATACCTGCACCATATTTGGCTACTGCAACTGAATTGATTTCCCACAGTAACAGCCTATCAGTCTCCGCATGAGTATAAAAAAAAATCTTTCTTAAAATATCCCATTTTTACACCCCTAACAGTCAGCAACTGCCATTACCAATGTCTGTAATTAGATTTCAAAGTGCTGTTATTTTAAATCGCCTCTTCTCAGTTTTTTCCTCTCCCTTTTTTTCTAAAGAGTTTTTCCATTCTAAAAGGGCAAAGCTCTAAAAACTATTACTTGCAACTTCCTGTATAATATTTATTATGTCCTTCCTTCATTCTAAAATGGAGCTAAATGTTCAAAAACGAGAACCGTTGGGTGTTTAAAGAGAACTCAGTATCTGATACTACCAAGCATATTAATTTGCCAACCCCCTCCTGAAGCAACAATGTGGGTTTGGGGTATTAAGCACAAAGACTGTAGAGGCCTGAGCCTTGTGTCCTAAAAAATACCACCATGCAGAACATAGTTGCTGGCCCATAGGAAAACCATCACTAAACAGCCAGGAAGGATATTCTAGCACTGAAGATAATCCCCCGACTTTTGGAGCCATGTTGCAAGTAAAACAAACTGTAGCTTGCTAATACCGGGAAAGTACACCTACCTTATTCACCTTCTGCTTAACGCCACTCCACCAAAGCCATGAAATTATATATTTTTTACTTTAACATTTTTTTTCCCACAAAAAAAGGATACTGATACTGACTTAAATATAAATGGTAACAGGCTACTCAGATCAACTTTTATCCAGAGACACTAAGTTAATAAAAAATATGTAATAAAAATTAAGATGCCTGAACATTATTGTTCATCATTTGAAGATGTCTGCCTCTCCATGTATTTCTATGAATTTTTGAATGTGTCATATAGATTGACATGCATGAGTATAAGTCTATATACATCCTCTTTTTCCCTCTTATCCTTCCAAGGAAATGAACCTTCAGAGAGCTTCTATCATGTAACTTGACAGCCACTGATAACTCAGTTCCACTTAACTGCTCTAATACTTTTACAAATGAGTAGCATAGTCTCTTTAAAAACAACACTTTAGTAAAATCCACTTACTCAAATACCAGACCATTGCCAATGTTTTTCTTAACCCATACTGAAATATGTATGACATGCCACAACATTTGATTCAACAAATTCAACAAGCATTTCTTAGATAGTTATTACATATAAGGCACTCTGTGAGGCACTTATACAACTATAATTCTATTTATATTCATAACAATCTTGTAATATAAGCATTAAACTCCCTACTTTTCAGATACAAAAACTGATATTATTTGGAGAATTTAAATAACTTACTCCAAGTTGCCTAGCTATGAGTCACTCTGTATTAAGGTTTGAAACCAGGTGGGTCAGGCTTCAGATCAAAGTCTGTGATATTCCCTAACACAATACAGCCTCTTCTCACTTACTTTGGACTAAAAAGTGAAGGTTAACCAGGAAACCAATAGGAGGGCACTGAATTCCAAACAGGGGGCAACAAAATGCTAAACTTGTAGTTCAATGATTGATTTATATAAAAGAAGGATAGAGAAAAGGGTCAAAGATCATTTCTGAGATTCCAAATTGGAGTACTAGAGAAAAACAGTAGGAGCATGGACAGGAACAAGAATCCAAGATATGCTAATCTGTGAAAGAAGAAAACGGGCTTAGTTTAGCACATGTTGAATTTTGAAGAGTCAAGAGGCATTTAAGAGAAAATGAATTTAAGGGTGAGCTTTGAGGAATTCAGCATTAAGGCGCAGGAAGAGAAAGAATATCCAAGCACTGGAATAGAGAAGAAACAGAAAAGTGAGTAGAAAAGCACGTGACCAAAGACAAGGAAGGAGGGTCCTACAGTATCAAATACTGAAAAGGAAGCCAATTATTTTCTATAGTTACGAGTGCCCATTCCGCTCAAGAACCTATTCTCTAAGCTCTGAGAAAATATGAAATGTATATGAAGCCTAACAAGACTAGGCAACATCTCTCTGAGCTGATATCGCCTACATCTTGCTCGAACATTGGTTATATATTTTTAAAGTGTGGTAGCAGCAGATATTTCCTTCTTAGTTTCTCAAATTTAAGATAAAAAATTGGTGACTCTTAATGAATAAAGAGAGTGAGACTTCCTTTATGTATCTTATCATGTAAGGTGAAAGAAAGAATTCCTGGCTCTTCCTAATAACTCCCAACAAGTGTCTGCAGACTTTGGGCGCCACTGTCAAACGCTCTAAGGCTGCCTCTGCCAAAGATCCCAGACTAGTCTCTCCTCTTGGTACTGAGGTCACAATGGTGTCTCACTGGGACTAATGTATGAGAAAGGCCACCACTCGTAAGTTTACTAAAATTCCCTGAAGATCATCCATCCAAATTGTTGGTCAAACAGTAAATGCGCTACCCTCAAAGCACACTCACAACCTTCCCAGTCCTCCGCCCACCACAAAGCCTCCCACCACACACAGACTTTTAGTCTATAGGACACAGGATCTGGAAGGAGTTTTACAATCCACACTGAAAAACACTGCTTATTGTTTTCTTCTACATATGGTCCCATTCAAATACTTCCGGAAACTGCACAATTCTTGCATGAAGTCATATAAATTAAACCATTGGGCATATAAGGGAAAATTGTAAATGATTTTGAATGGGCAAAACTACTGCTGGGGGTCCTGCCTAGCACATCCTTCCAGGTTATCTCTGCCTCTCACTGTCTTTGAATTATTTTTACAACTCTTTAAATTCTAGAAAACTGGTACTACTAAAAATCATTTTTGTCCACAGAAACACAGATCAACTGTGATGAGTGCAGCAGACATGCAACTGATTATTGCTTTCTGGATACTGATCAGTTCTGCGACTATTTGTATATTCACTTTAGCAAGCCTACTAGGGTGGGTGCGTGCGTGTGTGTGTGTGTGTGTGTGTGTGTGTGTGTGTGTGTGTGTGTTTCTCCTTTAAGGAGGTTATAACATCTAACTGGTTCCTTCATTAATTAATGAGTTAAATGCAATCTTTGACAGATGTTCATTTTACATTTGTATGAGAGTCATGAGTTTACCTTTCTTTAAAGAACAAACCTTTCATAGGTAATTAATTTTACTTAGGGACTTTAGTATTTCAAGAATGAAATCTCAGTGCAGACAATTTAAAGACTCTTTCAGCTGCTTTAGACTTTTGGTCAAAGATCTTCTTTTCAATACATAATACAGAGCTCTCAGAAAGTCTGAAAACATCCTCCTACCCCCTGTAAGAAAAGTTCAATCCTACAAAGAAAGGAAAGCCAAAAAAAACCTAGAGCGAATGTTATAAAAAAATTAACAAATGTTAAATCTGACTAATGGGAGCGATTGATATATTCTTTGTACTTTTCAGTACTTAATTTTTCTCAAAATAAAATACATTCATTATTGTAATTGACAGATAAGTAATAATAAACAATGTGTGTGTGTGTATTTTTTTTAAGGTGTTAAATAAAAAATAAATTAGCCTGGATGGCAGCCCTGTGCAATATACTTTATGCTTTATTGTTTCCTGTGCCTTTCTGTTTTCTACTTATATTTCAACTTATCTTTCAGTCTGTACAGATTACTTGGCCCCGAATATGATATTATTAAGAGGCATACTTTTTAATCTCTCATCCTTTTTTAGAAACGAAGTCAGTTGCTGGAGAATTCTTTGGGTAATAAACATTCTTCCAAATCAACATTTACAAACTGGTGTTTGGAAAAGCACTATCCTAGGACAGGGTAATATCCTCACACAAAAAAAGAAAGAAGAGTCCCCTGTTGCTTAGAGAGTCACAACACTGATTAGCACAATAATGAACTTTTTTAAAAAGCATATCTATTAACATCTAACAGACTATTTTTCCACAGAATGTATTTTGGGGAAATGGCATTCTACTTACTCTTTAACCTATCCAATGGCATCACTAAGGTGAGAAATAAATAAACAATGCTTCTCTTATGGAGTCTGGCAGATAAGTTTTCTCCAGAGCTATTATTCTTGATTCATGAATAGATGAATTAATCATTGAGTAGAATGGATCAGTTTTCCTAAATTATTTTCACATATCTTTTTGCTATGGCTTGCCAGTTGCCAAATGTAGTATCAAAAAACACTGCCTGATTTCTTGAGAGTAGGTAGATAAATTGAGATTAATAGATAACACAGTCCCATATAATCCAACTCTAAAACTGACCAACCCATCTTTGTTATTTGGATCTTACTGTTTAAAGAGATAATATCATTCTATTTGTCCTGATCGTCCATCTAGTCCAAAAGTGTAAAAGGTATTCTGAGAAATGACAGGAGACGAAAAAATGCCTTACAGAATAAACTGCTCTTGTCACAATTATCCTTTTTGTCTCCTGAACATCCACCCAATCACTTGACTCTTTTAAGATAAAGAAGCACAGAATATGTATTTATTCTTGACTTAATAGCTCTTCCCTGGAAAAGGTGCTATTTGAAATTCTTGGCTACATTGTTTTATCAAAATCTCCCCTCCCTGAGTTCTCAGAGCACAAGTATTCTTTTCAGAAGTAGGATTATATTTTAAAAACCATATTCTACAATTTCCCAGCCACTACAGCACAGCATGCATGTTTTATTACTTTTGAAAATGAAATAACATATTTAGATCTGGATTGTGAAGATGAGAAAACCAAACTGTGTCTCTTTTCTCAAAAGTAACTGTTATTTTGTGAAAACACAAAGGGACACCTTTGTGACACCTTGGCTTGGCCATTATGTCCCCAGACTGTAGAAAGCCTACTTGCCTAAAGCCCTAATTCCATGTGGCCTTTAATTTAAGGCACCAGGAAGGATTGGAGGATGCTGACAAAATAGAAAAGACAGAGCCTAACAAAGAAAGAATTAAAAATTACAAAATTCTCACAAACTCCAATTTAATGAGTCAAAGGTTTTAAGACTAGTTCTCATCCAATTTGAGACTAAAATAATTAAAACAAGTTAGAAATTTAGTTCCAGGTGAAAGTTTGTTTTTGGCGAATCCACAAAATACGCTATTATAAGAGTAAGAGAGTACGTAACATTTCACTTATGAGTTAAAATGTATAGTTCCTGTGCTTTATAATCCACCCTTTCGATTAAAGAATCCCATGGTCCCATAATTTTCCTGTATTCAAAAAAATTATTGAACTTTCATTCTTAATATGTTGAAAGGTATTCTTGTGCTTGAAAATGACCTCGAATGTAAAGAAATGGGAACTATAAAAGATATAAAGAAATGTGAAAAATAGAGAGGTCTAACATATAACAATATGTCTTTAAATACAGAAAAACAGACAGACCAATGGAGTGGAATTGAGTCCAGAATTAAACCCCATATATGTGGGTAAATAATTTTTAACAAAAGAATCAAAAACATACAGTGGAGAAAAGAAAGTCTCCTTAATAAATATTGCTGGAAAAACTGGAAAACCACATTCAAAAGAATGAAACTAGACTGCTATCTGTCACCACACACCAAAATTAACTCAAACTGGATCAAAGACTTGGATATAAGATCTGACACAGTAAATTGCATAGAAGAAATCACAGGTACTAAACTCATGGACCTTGGATTTAGAGACAATTTTATAAATTTGACCTCAAAGGCAAGGAAAGTAAAAGCAAAAATAAATGAATGGAACTATATCAAACTAAAAAGTTTCTGCATGGCAAAAGAAATCATCATCCAAAAAATGGGGCAACCAACTGAATATATTTGCAAACAATGCCTCTGATAAGGGCCTACTATCCAAAATATATAAAAAGCTCAACTTAAAAATAAGAAAACAAACAATCCAATTAAAAAATGGGCAGAGGACCTGAACAGACACTTCTCCTAGGATGACGTACAAATGGCCAACAGACATATAGACAGACTCTCAACTTACTGGCTATTAGGGAAAAGTAAATCAAAACCACAATGAGATACTATCTCACACCTGTTAGAATGGCTATCATCAACAGGACAAGTAATAACAAGTGTTGGAGGGTTTGTAGGGAAAAAGAAATTGTCATAACTGCTGATGGAACAACCATACTGGTACTAAGTATGTTCTTCAAAGAACTAAGAAGATATATGCACCCCAATGTTCACTGCAGCATTATTCATGGTGGCCAAGACACAGAAAGAACCAAAGTGCACATCAACAGATGACTGGATAAAGAAGAGGTGGTACATACATACGATGGAATATTACACAGCCATAAGGTAGAACACTGCCATTTCTGACAACATGGATGGATCTTGAGATTATCATGCTAAGTAAAATGTCAGACAGAAAAAGTTGAGAACCATATGACTTCACTCATATGTGGGATAAAAACTAAAAATAACAAACAAACATGACATATAAACAGAGACTCATGGACACAGACAGTGGATTAGTGGGAAGTAAGGGAAGGTGGAGGTAGATAGCGGAAAGGGGGTCAAATATTGGGTGACAGAAGGAAATTTAACTTCGGGTGATGAAAACACAGTGCAATATACATATGATGTATTATTGGATTGTATACTTGAAACCTATTTAATTTATTAACCAATGTTACTCCAATAATTTTAATTTAAAAAAATCAAGGTAAAAAGCAAGGTGGATCTAAAATAAAAAATAGAAATAACATGTAAAGTTTGGAGAAGAATGTGTGCAGTTTAAGCTTTTTATATATGCTATTACTTTTAAGATGAGAAAGATATTTTTTACCTACAGAACTTTAGACTTTTGTAAGTCAAATGTTTATATTAACATTTTATAGGTAATCTTTCTACTAAAAGTATAAACATACAAAAACTAACTTCTAAAAGAGGAAGAAAATATTAGAATAAAAAATGCTCAGTATGTTCAACAGAAGGTAGGAAAGGGCAGAGAAAAAGACAATCTTGATAAATAAAATATAAAATAAGGAAAATAGAAATTCACATTCATAATTATTTATAAAAAATGTAAATGGCTGAAACTCACTATCATAAGGATGATCAGATGTTTTTAAAAATAATGTGTCTATACTCTATTTGGAGACAAACCTAAAACTTAAGGTTGAAAGGTTGAAAAGGGGTAGCAAACAATATATGAGGGCAAAAATGATCAAAAGCAAGATATAAGTATTAATTTCACATAGAACAAACTGTAACTCAAGAAAAGCATTTTAGGGATAAAGTGAATCACTATACAACAATGAAACCTGAAATTTGCCAGAAAGATATGAACTTGGCTTCAAAATACCTGGTCTATAACTTGGTCTTAAAATATATACATTAAAAACTGATGGAATTACAAGGAAAACTCAACAAGTCCACAATCATCCTATTTTGCTTAACATATATTTCTCAGTAACTGATATACACTAAGCAGAAACAAAATATGTTATGGTACAGAGGATGTGGGCTCCTAAATTTTAACGTTATCCTTAATGAATTTACTAGAACCTAACATATAACACTAATAGAGTATATAGTCTTTTCAAAAATATGTGGAATATTCATAAAATTAACTATGTATAAGCTATAAAGCAAATCTCAATCAATCTAAAGATTAAACAGAAAATATCCTCTAAAAAACACAATTAAATTCAAAATCAAGTTTAAAAGATAACTTTAAAAATCTATTCTATAGAAACTTATGGTCAAAAAATACTGAAAATTGGAAGATTTATGATTGATTTAAAAAATATTACATATCAAAACTTTTAGGAGTCAGCTAAAGCAACATGTAGAGGGCAATCTTTGGCCTCAAATACATTTATAAAAAAATAAAAATAACTAAATGTTAATGAGCTAAATGTCCAAAAATCTAGAAATCAGAAAAAGAATAAACATAAATAGAAGGAAATGTGATAAATAAAACTTGTATTTTATATGTATATCAGAAATTAATGAAATAGAAAACAAAGATTCAAAAAAGATGGTCACTAACATTAAACATTAATTTAAAAAATACACCATTAAAACATGAAAAAATGAATAGAAGAAAAACTGCAAAAATTTACAATATTTGAAATTTAAAAGGGGAACCAATTATAGAGACAGTAGAATTAAAATTACAAAAGCCTTCCCTTATTTAAATATTTAGTTGGTCTCCTGGAAATTTTTCTAACTATTTTTTTATGATTATGTGACTGTCCTAAGGGGCAGGGAATGCCATGGAGCACAGTGTTAAACAAGAGAAAAAAAGTGAAAGTGCTAAGCTGACTATAAAGTGTCAAAAAATTAATTCCACTAATGTCTATTATTCTTATTTATAAAACAGTGTGGCCTAGGGATAAATTGCTTTGATATTTCCTTCCTAAAGGCTGTTGAAGGGCTCAGATATGATGAATACAAAAATCCCATGCCTTCTTTCTTTCTTTCCCTCTTCTCATCTACAGTAATTGTTATGAGCCTTGGTAAGCTACAATGTTGTTAGAGGAAATAAAGGAAGTTAATTATTGATGAAATGGAAATGTTTCAAAGGGCTTTTGTCTGTCTTGTTAGAAAATAAATGTAATTTGTAGCTTATTCATTTGGGGCTTGCAGAAATAACTTTTAGAATTACTAAAAACAAACAAACAAACAAAATATATATATATGTATATGTATACATACACACACACACACACACACACACACACACACACACACACACACACACTAAATTAGAAGTAGATCTTCACCCCACTTTCAGGAAGCAAACCTGCAGCACTAAGATCTTGAAAACTCTTTTAAGATTAGAAGCAGAACTGAAAACAAAGGTAGCACATCTGACAGCGGTCTAACTATCAAAGCCATAATGTCCCTTTTGTGTTTCTATTCTTTTTTTCAATAGAAACACTGATCTAAAACTACATCTGTGATCAGGTGATGTGTATAATGGAAAAATCCTCTTTGGAAGCCTTGCCAAGTATGGGCTATACTAAAAAGAAATGGAATTTGATAAGAAATATCCTATTATTAACTCATTCACATTTCATAAAGCCCATCAGCTACCAGTGCCAGTGGATATAATTTTATAGGCACAATAATTTATAAACACATTAAAATTCATAGGTTCCACCTTAAAAACAAATGCCCAGGGAGCATACTAGGAAAGGCAAGGCATAAACTATGTGCTGTTGCTTACCCAGTGAGTGAGCCTAATGGTCACTGCCAACTCTCACATTCTACAAAAATATTTTAAAATTTAGGATACTTTCCAATACCTGTATTTTGGTGTCTTCCTGCTGATTTGTCACTTGACAAGACACAATCTAGCTACCAAAGGCCAGTTCCAAAATATATAAAGTATTCTCATTTTCCCTTTGAATGAGGTAAAATTTTCATAAAAGGATGTGGGATTTACAAGTTTGTCTGGAATTAAACAAAACTCTTCACCTTTTCCAGTTTAAAAAGACACCATCAATTTTATCAGTTTTCAGAAAGAAGAAATGTTATCTTACAATTGAGACTTTTTCAGAAATGTCAGTGCAAGGTGACTTAGGATAAAATTAACATTTTTAGGAACAATTAAAATTAATTTTTGTTCACAACAAAAATATATAAAATCTGCATCTTAAGGCAACTTTAGCTTGCAGGATGCTTCTTCCAGTAGAAAGCAATACTGAGGATTAAAGATTATTTCTCAGAATGATCCCCGCCCCCAGGAATGTGGAGATACAGGTTATACAACCATCAGGAAGTTGGTTCTTTCTGCACATTGTTTAGCAGCCAAAAAGAATGCCAGGTTTCAGAAAAAGCAACCAAAACAGATTCCTTTTTATAATGTGATAACATTTTGTTTAAGAGGCTTTCCCTTTCTTTATAGGCAATGCCTCATAATCTACCACTAGTAGGTTGGGAGAGATAGAAAATTCTAAAGAATAAACCAGCTCCTGGCTCTGTGTGTTTGTGTTTCACCCACTGAAAGTACACCAAGAATTCGGAAAGCAATATGATCAAAGGCTGTAAAGAACTTTTTTTTTTTTATAGCTTCTATTCCTGAACCTCTCTGTGAGATGAAACTTTAAAGCTAAGATCCCTATTCTTAGATTCACAACACCCCTATGATTGCCAAGAGTTTTGCTAGTCTAGGTTAGTCTATTTTCCTAAGTTACATTTTCTTCATGAGTCTCATCAACAATAACCTCTCCAACATCTTAAAATAGATTTTAAACTTTGTGAGGCTTTCCTGTGTAACTCAGGTTCAGTGTGTTTGTTCCTATATAGGAACAAGTCTTGCTTAATCATTTTTATTGTTCTTGGCCACATTTCTTGGATTATGCCCCTTTATAACAGGAAGAGAGACAGTGGCCCATATAAACTAACATACACTATTGTTGCAGACACCGAGAAGCGAAGATTAAAAGCCCAGATCCTTCAAGCACAAGCTACCTAAACAGCAATAAATTAAGATTTTCCACAAATATGACAGTTCTATCACTTAAGTGTTTTAAATGGCATTTAACAGTGAAGATTTTTTCACATGTGTTAATTAAACTCATCTCTAGTCTAAGACAGAAATTGGGTTTCTGGCAAGAAGCAGCCATTTGACATTTAAAGATAATATCACTGAGAGATCCTGTCAGCCAAGAAGGTGGGTAGGCAGTGATATATCACCATCACCACCATCATCTTTGTTGTCATCATTATCACCATCAACATCAAATATTTATGGCTATTTACTCTGCTGGAGTACCTAACATATCCCAGAGGGTGTAATCAATTTTAAATGTTTCCTATAAATTAAAGGTAGCTTCATATGGCATCTCTTCTACTTTGAAACTGAAACATACAAAATTAGGAATTTCTACATGAAATTTATTAAAAGAGGGAAAAATTTAAAACAGTGAGACCATGTTTAGTATTAATTAGAAACATGAAATCTGTGAAAATATGAAAAGCAGCTTCTCTGCACTATTTTATCTAACAACTTTTTATTTCTAGTTAATACAAATAAGAGGGAAAATTATAAGTACTACAGAAAAGAAAGTGTTTTCTGGTACTTATTCCTAGAATCTAATGAACTTGCCTATTTGTTCAAACTCTTTCAGAATGTACTATATTTGATTAGTCTGCCTTAAGTGTGTCCTCAAAAATAATTTACAGTATTTAATTTTCTGAAACTCATACAGACTTCCCCATTATATCTAAGTTAGTGATGAGGTCATGATTTGACAACTTCTGTCTAGAATATAAGCTTCTTCTTTGACATAATATCCCATTTGCAACTAGTACAGAAAATAAATTATAATGAAGGCAACACAGAAGTTCTTCTACAAGGCAGTATGTTTACAATATCCTGAGTTCCTTGTTTTTTGTTTTCAAGTGAATGGATTGGCAGCCTCTCCTCCAAAGGCCACAAGGCAGCAGAAGTCCCCCATGCTTCTTCACCAGGCCCATAAAAAAGTAAATACACTTTATTTTGTTGACTTAATTTTCATGAGGGGTAGAAAAGAAATGAAAAAGCTACAATGACTGATTTTGAACAAGACATAATGTCACAATCACCCATAAGCACAATATTCTAAATTCCACCTCGTCATTGGCTTAGGGGTGGCTGGGAGTGGGGTGGCAGTGTGAGAACAGGAAGAGCTCACACACACAACACCACTATCATGTGGATATTACTCAACATCTTAGAAGACTTTCAATTTAATTGGATGCCACTGGTATTTTCTAGTAATTATTACATATTTGACAATAAACATGTAACGATCGCCTACTATTTCACAAGCTACAAGTAAATCTTTTAGGCGAATATAAGAGTTTCCCTCAAATCACTCCTAAATGAGAAATAACTCAGTTTCAAGGGTCCAATTCCTAGAAGACTTGTTTTAACTTAACTCAATATCCAAACAGGTGTTAAAGGCCTTATAAATAAATAAACAAGATGACCCTCTTCAGGTCACTTCAAAGCTTGTCCTATGATAATTTTATGTTACACATTTATGTTCATGAAATAAATTTGATAGAAAGTATCAAAAATAATTATACATGTATATTACAGTCCCTGGCTTTCAAAGATTTAGAAGATATACAATATCTCTAAAAAAGTAAGAGACATACTTTTCCTAATGTTCTTCATTTAGTTATCAGTTCCTTTAGAGAGTCACGATTCAATACCAGAGAATGTCTTAAAACATGGTAATATTAAAGTTATTATTAAAGTAGCTGATGTGAACAAAGATGCAGCAAAATCTAATGCCCAAAAATAGCTGATTTTCTTAACTTCAGGGCTACGCAGGGGCATTAATTAGTTACACTGTATTGTGCATAATCAGAGAGTGATCCATCCTCAGCACAAACGGTCTTAATTTAATGGGCTACAAAGACAGCAAACTTCTTGTCATCCTAGAGTTGCTCAGTGCTCCTCCTGAACTTTCTCAGGGCCTAAAGTGAACAGGCTCAATTAGTACTAGGCAGCAAATCCAATGGTACCAATAACTCCCAAAGACCATCCCAACACCCAATTTCTTTTTTACTTCCTTTAGCCTTCCTCCTCCAAAATCTACCTTAATACCTGAAGACAATATACCAAGAAACATCTAAGCACCAAAGAGACAAAAAATATAAATGATACCATATAAATTATTTTTTAAAAAACAAAAATATCTTATCTTATTGACATTCAGAAAAGTCTAGCACACAAAAAAGATATTAATGGCACTACAAATGTATTATAAAAGGTATTTCTTAAAATGATCTTTGTGTGATTTACTTCAAAGGGTGATCAGTAATTGCAAAGAGAAAAAAATTAAGAAATAAAAGCATATTTTTATTGAATTTTATTACAACCTTTATAGTTAACCTACCTCAAATTTAAGTAGGTCAGCATCTGCAGATTAATGATGGCCTCAGGAATTACTTTGATACAATTATGATATAGATTAAGAACTTCCAGTGATACAAAATGGCACAATTCCATTGGAACTTCAACCAGCCTGTTTTTAGATAAATCTATGAAAAAAAAAGAGAGAATACTTTGTCAATATACCTTCAACACAATCTAGTATAATTTTATCAAATATCATACCTTTTCCTTACCATGTTTTAAAACAAACACTATAACATACATTTAGATCAACATTATCATTTTTTGCACCATTGTTAATATGGTGTTGTGATTTCCATTTCTTAACATATTAGCACAAGTCACATGGAAAAGCAAAAATAACCACTGAAATAGTTTTAGCTCTTTAAAAATAATCTGTAAATTCAGGCCAGGTATAAAACTGTTGTATCCGTTAAGGACCAAGACGGTGTCTGCTATATGACCTGTAGTAAAACTGGGCTCTCTTGCCCAACTATACTAAAGATGATAATAACGATCTACAGAGCAATGTAAATACACATTAAGGTTTATAATATCACAATCTCAACAGTAAAATTATAGAAAAGTCCTTAATGTCTAAATTTTGGGATGGGAGACAAGATTGTCAAATACCTTCAAACACTGAATATAAGAAAAGAACCACCACTTTCAAAAACAATAACTCAACAATAACAGATGGCCTCACCCTTGATTAGGAGGGTACTCAATCAGTATGAATTGAAGATGTTTGGTAAATAATATATACACTTAAGGAACCATACTCCATACCAAAAAAAACTCCCTCAAAAACAATAGAGAACTTTTTAAATGGGTCAATACTATAATGCAATAAAAATCAAAGAGCTACTTTCCTGACTTTCGTTCCAAAAAACAAATTCATAAATAAACAAAAATAGGCCTAGATGGCTTCAGAGGGGAATTCTAAAAAATTCTAAAGAAACAATTCTGATAATATTTTAACTATTTCAAACCATGAAAAAAAGAAGGAAAGTGCTGATGTCAACTCCTAAATTAAAAACTTAGCAAGCAGAATTGAAAACTACATAAAAAGATTAGCATACTATGGATAAGTAGAATTTATTCTAGGAATATAAGAATTTTGTCTTATTTAAACAATTCATCATATAAATAGAGTCAAAGTCAAAGGGTACATGATCATCTCTATAGATACTTAAAAGTTATTTGATAAAATACTCTATTCTTTTTTAAAAACAATTTTATTGAGGCATGGCTTATATATCTTAAAACTGACTTATTTCAAGTGCCAATCAATGACATCTAGTAATTTTACCAAGTAGTGCATTCATCACCATAAATCAGTTTTCGAACACTTAAATTCATTCTTAATGCAACTGTTTAATAAAAAATAGCTGACTATTTCCTTACATAATTTACACAGGAGAAAGAAAATAAGAGAGAGAATATGCTTTTATTTATTGCTAAATCATGAATGACCTTTACCACTAAAGTAATGAGAAGATATCCCTACTACTATTTACTATTGTTCAGGAAGTACTAGCCAATTACGTGGGCAAAGAAAATTTAAAAAAAAATTGGAAAGGAAAAGACACAACTATTATTAGTTACAGATAATCTGATTGTTTTCCTGGAAAATCCAAAAATATCAACAGAAAAATTATTACAAATGTAAAAATGTATGGGGTAGAAAATAAATATACTGAACCAATAGTCTTAACACATACATACATAAATCAGTGAAACAACAGAAGAGATCTAATTTATCACAGAAGAAAACACTTAGAAAATCTTAAGACATATGCAAAGTTTACGGGAAGAAAATGTCACAAAAAGAGTTAAAACAGAAGACAGTTAAAAGATATTTTATCATTATAAAAAGAAGACAGTATCAAAAAGGTGTCAATTCTCTCTAAGCTATATGATTTGATACACTGCCAATTTTACAAAAATAGTACTTCTAGGATACATTTAAAAAAATCTGTTGAGGGTTTATAAAAGTTGATTCTACAGTTCACATGGTAAAATAACAATTAAATATTTGCATGATATCTCTCAAAAAAAGAGGAGCTCTGAGGGGAACCAGCTCTTAGATGTTAAAAACATCACAAAGCAGTGTGGTAGGCAGATGGGAAAGTCAATGGAAAAGATTACAAAACTGGGAAATAGGTCAAAGATATAAACACATGGAAATGAAGTATGCAATAAAAGTGGCATTTAAAATTAGTTGGAAAAAAATATGATATGATAAGGTCAGTAAACAGTTTGAGAAAGCTGGATAGCCATCTGAAACAGCCAAAAAAAGTATGGCAATCTTACTTCATTTCAATAAATTCTAGATGAATCAAATGATTAATTGTAAAAAGTGTAGCCATAACAGCACTGAAACAACACATGGGAAGTTTGTGTTTACAATCCATAAATGGCATAAAGCAAGACTGATAAAATCTGATACATTAAAAACAAAATTTATTGCATTTTAAAACAAAAACTGCACCCACCCTCCCCCATCCCCCGCAAAATGACAATCAAGAGATGAGGGGCAAGGTGAGAGAAGCCCTACAATTCTTAAACCCAACAGTCTAATTTTTTATATATATAAAAAGTTTCTATAATCAATAATAAGAAGAATGAAAAAAACAAATAAATGAAAAGAAATATGAACAGACAACTCACAGAAAAGGCTCTTAAGTTTATGAAAAAATGATCACCTCACTCAAATTAGAGCAATGCAAATTATAACTATATGAGAAAGTATTTTTCACCTACCAGACTAGTAATTATCAAAAAGTTTGATAAACATATTGTAATTACTGAGGATATGATGATGTAAATGAAGGATATTTTAGCAAGATCTATCAAAATTACAAATGTACACACACTTTGACCTAGCAATCTGTTTCATCTACAGATAAACTCATACATGTGCAAATGACATATTTTTAAATATAGTTTGAAATAGCACAAGACAGAAAGCAAGTTAAACATCAGTGGAGAGCTAGGTATATGTTACTATAATATTAATAAATATAAATAAAACAAAATTAAATCAATAAATATGAATATAATATTAATAATATGTCTGTCATGTGATGGAATGTGATCTTGAACATTATATTCCACAACAGAATGCTAATAGTATGCAGCCATTAAAATAAATGAAGCAGCTTTATATGTGCTGATATGGAATAATTAATCTCTAAGATATACTGTCATTTTGTTAAAAAGCCAGGTACAGGGCAGTGTATACAGTATTTGTGCTTTTATATGAATATTTACATAATTGTTTAAGTTTAAACAAATTATCTCTGGAAGGCTATAGGAGAAACTGTTTCAAGTGCTTCTTTCTGGGGAGAGGATTTCTTGCTGGGAGGACAGAGGGGGAGGGAGATCCCCCATTGTAGATCCTTTCATACCTTTATGAATTTGAATGGATTGCTCATTTAAACAAATAGAGATAGATTATATATGTATATGTATTATATATAATAATTTCTGTACATATATATGTAAATATATAGAGATCTCTTTTTTTAAAGAATTTCCCACCAGCATTCTTATTCTTTCTCTACATATATAATTTCATTTCATTTAAAAAGAAAGTTGGAAGGCCATAGAAAATTGTGAAGTCCCACATACTAAATTAAGGGAACTACTGAGGCAAGGCTTCCTTTCATGAATATTTAGAACCTAAACAGACAAAAATTCTATAAGTTTATTGCATTAGTTCTTCCTAAAACTCTTTACAAGACATGGCAATCTTCATGTGGTATAATGTTGGATTTACCCAGAACTCTTAATGTGTGTGGTTTCCTTCAGGTTCAATTCAAATAAAATTCCACCAAGATTCCAGTTTACATTCAAAACTTTACCTTTCCTGAGAATTGCTTGAACTCTACTATCAAGTTATGTTTTAATAATTATTTTAAGTAATAAAAATGTTTTTTATTAGTTTCAGTATCCCTAATACTATTTGAGATAATAAGACATCAAAATTAATCATAGAAACCACTCCAATCTGAGAGCAGAAGACCAGTTCTAAATCTACAACCACCTGAGATATTTGAGAAAGTTACTCAATTTTTTAAGTCCCTGTTTCTGAATAGGTAAAATTAGAGTACATGCAACTGGATGAATTCTAACATTCTTTTCAGATCTAAGATTTCTGTAAGTAAGAAGTATTTATTTGGAATTCAAGTATTTTCTGTCAAAAGTATTCAGAATCTAAGTGATTATGCTTCATCATAATAATCAATAGTAGCAAATAAATATCATAAAAGTTATAAAATATAAACCGACATAATATTGGCACATCTTTTAATAAATTTATCATTTCATGTAGAATCTATATACTATCATATCTGAATTTTAGAAATGCTCTGTTTTCAAACTTGGAGAAACTTTCAAACTTGGAGAAAATGTAATAATAGAGAAAAAACTGTAAAATAGCCCACAAATTAAGCTAATATTCAATTCTGAGCTAAACTTACTGATAGCATCATATTAACAATTTACTATAAAACAATGCTTGAATAACGTTCTAATTAGTATGTGAGTGATATTTTCATTACTGTTTACAATACAGATTTTATTTGTTCTCCCCCACAATCTCCAGATTTGAGGGGAAACTTTCGCCCTTTTCCTTCCCCTGTAATTTCCTCCCTAGTAGTCTAACTTGGATCCAGAAGCAGGAACTATACTAAGTTCTGGTCAGAGCTTCTGAAGAGATGGGAGTAGTCCTGACTGCTGAGAGTTTTAAAAAGAAAGCGCCTCTAGTAAAACCTTAATTTTCCCTTCATTTTAAATTATTTATCTGATCTCTCCTATTTAAATCTTTGTTTTTAATTGTACTATTCTATATGTATTTTTTCAAGAATCCTTTCATTGAAAGAGGTCAGGCTACACATCATAAATAAAGTTAAAAGGTGTGAACAGTAGGGATCTGTTATGCCTGAGCCTACCTTGCCAAATAAACAGACCTCCACGTCCGTCCGCTGAGTTGGTGAGACTTTACCTTGCACTGTGCCCCCACTGTTCAGGTGTGTGTTTCAATTTCTACATGAAAAGTGAAGTAACTGTATTACAAAATCTACACATAGCTTAAAGTCTTTCAATGCCTATATAAAAACAGTTGCTTAGATCAGCATTCAAATAAAAACAGATCTGAAAAACAAAACAAAGGTTTTCCTTTCTTATTTGTTTAGGTTAATTACCCAGATGATGAATTGCTGCTGTATTCATCAACATACACTAAGTACATGGTTTCTGCAGAAATGAAAACACATATGCCTACTTTCAAGAAGGTTATCACTTGAAAGGTGAAATGAGGCAAACCCAGAATGAATCATAAGGCAGGATATTCTAATTATGCTTTTTAAAATGTATAAATAAAGAGCTAAAATCCAGTTGGGTAAATAACGTCACCATCCACTGAGCAGTTCCATCATGCCAACCACTACATGTAGAGTTTTGTCTCATTTAAACCACAACAGGGAGCAGTATTACCACCAATCTAAAGATGAGGAAACTCATGTCAGGGGTCTCCATTCCCTGGGCTGTGGACCAATACCAGTCTGGGACTTCTCAGAAACCAGGCCTCACAGAACAGGTTGAACTATGGGCAAGCTAGCAAAGCTTCATCTGTATTTGCAACTGCTCCCCAGCATTAGCATCACCGCCTCAGCTCCACTTCAGATCATTAGGCATTAGATTATCACAGGTCATCATAGGAGCACTGGTCCCTAGTGCCAAAAAGGCTGGAGATTGCTGGCTTATGTGACTTTCCCAAAGTCACAGAGGTAAGTCATTTTATTCACAAGTAAGAGTCAGACATACTATAAGGCCTGAGTGAATTCTCCATATGACACCACTCCATGGAATAATGGCCAGCAAGACGATGATATGTCCTGCAGCTAGATTACTAGGAAGATATAGCAATTAAATCTTTACTGGATCTTTATTTGTCCAAAATGCAATCAAAGTAAAGTCAACATGTTCTGTGCATAGACCAAGAGAGTAAGAATGTTATAAAAGAGAAAGAAAGTACGGAAAACATGTCAGCTGATAGGCTAAAATACTGGGCTATAGGGAGCTTGGTAAGTAGAAACTTTGGCTTAAATTGCTAATTATGTCAATTGTACATAAACACTCTGTTTCACTGATTAGAATGGATTTTTAAACACATGACTTACTCTTCCCTACTTGTCTGTGAGTATAATTTAATTCTCAATTAACTTTATTATTAGAAGAGAGAAAGAGGGTGCAAAAAATGGGCATGTTTGCTTTTCTATGCTTTACTTAGGCTAATGTAGAAATCGCCTTGTACTTTAGAGCATCCACTAACCCACTATGGGAAAGAAGCCCAGATAGACAAGGGAAGTCAGTCTGGATTAAGATGTTTTGACTTTCATAAACCAGAGTAGATAACACAATTACAAACAGTAAAAAAAAAAAAAAAAAAAAAAAAAAAAAAAAAAAAAAAAAAAAAAAAAAAAAAAAAAAAAAAAAAAAAAAAAAAAAAAAAGATATACCAATTTGTTCAAAATTTTTTGTTAGCTGAAAGCAAAGAAATAAAACAAGATCCGGTCTATCTCTCTAAAACATAAAAATTAAGAAGATAAAGAGGAGGAAGTCAGATCTATAGGACTTAACTAAAGACACCTGTAATAGGCTGCTCACAACGTGCGCACTGTGCACGCCCCTCACGCAGCCTCGGAAAGGCGGACAAAGCCCAGGCAGGAGCTCTTACATGGAAAGACGTATTAACAAACTGGCTTATGAGCGACTTTCCTAAATGAAACATCTGCCTAGCATTTCTCGATCTTGTTGGAATCATTTGGAAAGTTTTTACAAATCCTGAAGCCTGGGGCCCACAGCCATAAATTTTAGGATGTGACTTGGGCATTCTAAAGGAAACCTTGGGTGAGTAGATGATCCAACCTCTCAGCTTTCCCTATAAAAACTCACCAACAGGCTGCGCTCTCCTATGGGCAAGTGGTGGGGCTCAGGAGGGGTCTGATTGGGACACCAGGCCAGTACCTCACCATGTGTCCTGAGAAAGTAATTCTGTGCCAACCTAGAGCCAACCGATTCGATTCTTCTAATTTTATCCTCAACTACTTGTTGTTGCAATCAGAGCAACAAAACATCTGATCTGGAATGAAGTTTTACATATTATAGATTGGTTATGATGATAAAAAATTATGCTTTTTCCTTATTGAATGCTCAGCATAACCTAGTGAGGCAGGTGCTATTATTAATTTCCGGTTACATGTGGGCACTAAGGCCCAAAGAAGTTAGATAACTTGCCTGAGGACACAGAGCTACTGTAACAACAGAACTAGCTCAAAATGGTCCTATCCTGTTTGATCAGGTCCTGAGTTGTTTTTCTGGAGCAGTACACGAGGACCACAGGTCATGGAGCCAGATCATGCACAGAGGGGAGAACTTTGCCCTCTAGCTGTACCTGGAACCAAAGTCTTGCATCCTGGCTCCCCTAGACACACACACACACACACACACACACACACACACACACACACACAGAACCAAAGGACCAGGACCTAACTGGAACTTGAATGCCAAAACCCTTTCAGGAGCCAGGGGGCCGTCGTCTAGAAAGATCCAGTGTTGACCACCCCCCTTACCACAAATGGCCAAGTTCCAAGGTCCTCCAATTAAAACTTGTCCCACCAGCACTTCTGCATCACTGTTCCCCCCCGCACCATAAAGACCGTTGACCTGGTCCAGCAAACAAGATGGACGTGAGGCACCATTAGGACTCCCATCTTCTCGGCTGGGGCCTTCTCAATCAGTAAACCTACCTTACTCCAAACTCTAATGTTCTGAGTTTTGGCCTTTAAAACATGGGGTATACAAACTTTGGTTCTATAACTCTACTAAGTGTCAGAGGCAAGAATTTAAACCAGTAGATATGACACCAAAGCTCTACTCTGAAGCATTATTGATTCAGGGAATCCAGGGGAAATCAGTTGCTCTCATGGGTATCTCTTGTTAAAAAAAAAAAAAAAAAAAAAAAAAAAAAAGCAAACCATTTCAGATGCCTGGTATGGAGGCATTACATGATTCCAAAGCTCTGTACTAAAAACGACTTTTGACCGGGTCCCTAATATTTTCTCTAGGAAGAGCATGTGTCATTGGCACCTTCTACCCACTCCAAGCTAGACACTGTCCTTCCTTGCTGCAAACTCACCCTGGGGCCTAGCCCTGCCCTGGGGAGTGGGGTACACCACAGTTTTGTGCAAATACAGCTGGCAGCAAACCAGGATCCAGAACCAGGTCCTCCTGCATCTGCTTGAAATAAAAGTGCAGCCAGAAATAAAACAATAAATTTTGCCACGGCCAAAACAAGCTCAGCAAATCCCTAAAATAAAGTAGCCAAATGAATAAAAATAAGCAGGGGAAGGTAGAAAAACAGTCAATGGAATCTCGTGTGCAGTCAGCACCATTGAAGGCACAATGTTGTTTTTGTATAAAAAAGGAAAAGTGGTGCCTCCGGAGGAAATGGATGAGGCCTGGCTCTCCAGCAACAACATCCTCAGTTATCAGCCACCACAGCCACAGAACAGAAGTGCTGACAGATCAGGACAGCTGGGACCCTCATCTACAACATCTTGTCTTCTGGTCAGAAGGGCTAATCTTGCAAGTCAAAATCATGCACTTTTGGCAAGACCAAATGATATATTTTTTAAGGTGAACTATAAACATGTTATCATGAAAATTTAATTGTAGAATATTTGCAATAATCATGATATCTCAATAATTGGGCAAAATGGGTATCTTCCATATGTAAATCTAAACCCAGACCCACTAACAAGAAAATGGACCTGCTGTTTCCCTAATAGTGAGGAGACACACTCTGTGCCTGGCCATCTCCACCCTCTTGCTTGGTCCCTCCTGGGAGCACTGTTCAGAGATAACCCTTAGGTGAAAGGATGGTCTGGGGCCACTTGCTCTGTCTCTACAACCCATATCCCTCTTGATCCGAAAAGTCAGGGGTCCCTCTAGAAGGATCTCAGTTATGTCTCTCTGTCCCTCCTAAACTCCCCCATCTACTCCTCAATGTCTCCAGCATCTGACTGTCCCACACTTCAACTCCTCTCTTGGCACAGTTACCCCACCCAGCCCCGTGCACCCTGGGCCATGGGGTGGGGCACTCCAAGACACCTGCACATCTGGAAATGCCCTGGAGGAGGGGGTGCTGCTCCAGGCAGTGAGGCAGAGCCCAGACGCTGACTCAACCATCAGACACTTCAGGGTTAAACAGGCGGATTCCTAAAAGTTTTCAGTGAGTCAGTCAAAATAGCAGGCTACAACTCTTAAAAGATCAACAACAACAATAATCATGTCAAACAGTAGAGACTGGTTAAATGACTCCTCAACATGAATGGGGGCTTCCCTGACCACCTACTTAAAATGTCAACATAGCCGTCTGAAACTCCTTATTCTGTCTGACATTTTCTTTTTTCCTTAGCCTTAGATAACCTCTAATACAGTATGCAATTTGTTCATGTATTATTGTTGTTAATTTTCTCTCTCTCCCTACCAGAATGTAGGTTCTACGAAGACTGGGATCTTTGCATGGTTCCTTCATATAGAGTAAGAGCTTAATATATATCTGTTGAATGAGTGTAGTAGGAAAGTAGGTTCTTAGATCAGAAGCTTTAGTTCAAATCCTGGTCCCACCATTTAGCTGTGTGCTCTTGTAAATAATTACTTAATTTCTCTATGTCTCGGTTTCTTTATCTGTAATATAATAATAATAATAATAATAATAA
>PVKZ01001876.1:0-74850 GCA_004027375.1 Macroglossus sobrinus
AGTCACTAAATATTCAAGTAAATAGGATTTTCTAATTGTGAATATATGAAATTGTTCTGATGAACAGAAATAAAAATGTGATTTTTAGTCACAATAAAGGGAAATATTTATATATAATTCTTTCCATATACCTCATTACATTTGATTTATTCAGTTAATGCTTCCACAAAACATTGCTCATTGCCCTACTCTGCATATTTAAAAAAGACTACATTTGTGCTAAATATGTTTTGCTTTTCATTGGCTTTGTTTTAAATACTCCTAAATAATCTAAAACATTTTAAAATATTGAACAAAATAATTTATAGTTTAATTATATTACTTATTAGGACATAAAATTTCCTATTATCTTATGATTCTTGACTAAAAGAAAGATAAATATAAATGTTGGGTTATTACTATAATTAAGCCATTGAATTTTAAACACCTTTTTTTGCGGGGGGATGAAACATGTATTGTAATATATATAACATTACAGTTTCTTACTAGCTCTAAGTTATGGAAAATACACATAGGTATATGTGTATACTGGATAACTAATAACAAAAATGGATGAAGATAGTGGCCAAAATTTTTGTCCTACTTGTCTCGAAGGTTACTAGTTGGTAATGCTAGCAGAGCATGAAAATGACCAGTAATTCAAGAATAAATGTAACAAGGTATGGTTTGTTGTATTTTGAACCACAGAAGGCTGGTCAATAATTGTATTCAATTTGCTGTTGTTTCCCCCATGGAAAGCTCAGTTTGTTAGCTTTAGGATAGGCTCAGTCGATGGATTCTTTTTTTACTCAGAGAAATGATCCATGGGCGGTCCCGTGAGGAGGAAAGCCATGAGAAAATGCAGGCCTCCTTTCATGCTGTACAGCACAGGCAGGGAAGTAAGTCTCTGACCTATTTGAGGTAGACTTTCAAAGACTGTGCTGTCGGAACTCTTTTTTAAAAAAAATCAATTCTCATTATCAAAAGAAAACTGAAAATGATAGTAAAAGGCTGTTTTTATTAGAAAAACTTTGTTTCAATTAGAACACATTATTTGAAGTGCTTCAAATTGGCCTCAAAATATTAGAACACATATTAAAGAAGACAATAATTAACTTTGTAAGTTGGCCTGTGTGAAGGTATCCTTGATCATCTCCTAGAAAAACAATCTGAGAAGTGGGGAAGACACATGGACTTTGGTGAGATAAGCTAAAACATGCATTCATTAATAGTATGTGACCTGATTTCAGAAAGAGGATTCAGCACCTGGTGATCCATATATATGTGTTCACGAGACACAAAAGCCATAAATAATTTTCCCGTTAAGTATTGCTGACAATCAGATTCTGCATTTGGGCAAATAAGACTGAAGACAGCATGGGGATACTTTTTTTCATTATTATTATATTCTGTCCTATTTCCAAAAAGAAATTGAGATGACTTACAATGAAAGAGATAGGCAAAATAAAAGCACAGTTTTCTTTGGTGGGGGTGGTGGTGGTGGTGGTTTTATTTTATTTTATAAATTTAGAGTGGCATGTTAGAATAAACTTTGGAGAGAAGAGGCATGGATATAAATCCTAGCCTTTCCCCTTATGTTTGTCTTGAGCAGGTTAATTCAGTTCTTTGAACTTGGTTTCCTAACACAAAAGTGGGCACAGTAATGAATTGTTGCAAGGGTTAAATGAGCTAAAAGGTAAAATACCTAGCATAGCACTTGGAACTAAGTAGATGTTCGATAATGAACATTTCTCTCCCTCTGCTTTTCTCTTTCCTAAGAAGATGGAAGTTTCAAGGATGGTTGCCCAAAAAGGCTCTTTTCTTCCTCTTCCATCAAAGCATTATCGTTGAAATAGCTAAAACCACAATAATTAAAGAGTATCCAAGTTCTAAATGGAAGAAATCAGCCATTGGTAGCATTCATTTATTTATCAGAGTTTTGTTTTTGAGTACCTACTCTTAAGAGACCTGATTATGGACTGTGGAGGATATGAGAATTAGTTGAATGTCCCAGCCAACATGAAGGACCTTAGCTCCATGGAAGAGGGAATTTTAAAAAACCTCAGGTTCCTTTTTTCTTCCTGTTTTGAAAACTCTTAGTAGATATGTCCTTAAGCCTGGGATTTGTGTTTCTCCTGGCTGACGGGAGTGATGACTCTTCAAAAAGCCTGCCTAATCTTTCAGTAGACTTGGTTGAATTAGTATGACCTCATCCATGATGGTTGAAAATACATAGAGAAGTCAGATTAATTGAATGTGGTAACTCTAGTACTTCATGAATAGGAACGGAAAGTTCAAGATTTAAATTTCGTTGATATGATAAGTCACTTACGTGAGAAGAAACAGTGCAATGGTACAGAATTCATTATCTGAAAAAAAAATCATGACTTATAATTATTATTTTTAATGATAAACCTACTGAAACTTACCATTTAAATTTCTCTTGATCATCATACAACTTAGAGACAAAGGGAGCTTTTTATAGCCCATCTAAAGCTAAGTCTCTCAAAAAAATACTATATAAAAATATAATAATGAAAAATTACTACATTTTTTGGGAAAGTAACTATCGATAATTTATATTGACAGATTCTAAGTACAGAAAAATTTTCCATGTAAACAGTTAATCTTTAAAATAATTATTCTATAACAACTTTGCTTGTGAATTTCTTCAATGGCCTATAACATGAAAGCTTACCATTTTTAAATTGTGTTTAAATATTTTTAGCCACTTTTATTTAAATTATTGAAATATTCCTTATCAACTTAAAAATTAGGTTTGTAGAAACACCCATTGATGGTTAAAATATAAAAGTATTATATTAAAATATGTTCTTCACTTTTTATGGCATATAAAATTTTAGGTAGTTGTGCAGGTTTAATCTGTAGAGGTTATCATAAAAATTATAATGTACTCAAATTCTTATTAATGAGGTTTTTGTTATTGCATATATGTATTTTAATCCTATTATTATAGGCAGTTTATATCAAAGGTTAAGATCTATCCATGAATTGATGTAATTATTCATTATTCCAGAATACTGATTGAACAGTTATCATAGACCTAGTATTATGCTAAGGCTGCATATAAAAAGATGAATAAAACTCAGGCCTCTCCCCTGAGACACTGTTAGTCTGCTGAGGGACAGACACAGACACTTAGGTATTAACTGTTATATAGCATTCATATTCAAAATTGAAAAGATACAGAAGAGAATATAATGAAAATAAAATAAAACCATTTTTCACCTTGATCCCCTAGTCTTCCTAGAGGTAACCACTATTTTTAGGATTTTTTTTTTACTTTAAAGAGATGTTTTATACAAGATCTATTATTAGTGTTTTCTTTATAGATACAATGTTCTTCACCTTGCTATGTAATTATGCATTAACACTTCTGGAACTACCTTTTTAATGGCTGCATAGTATTCTATAGCACTATAACTCATTTAACTAGCCCCCACTGATAATATGGTTAGACTTTTTCTAGTCCTTAGCTGTTTCAAGCAATGTTGCAGTGAATATTCTTATCCATCTCTTCCTATTAACCTTCCTCCCTCCCCCAAAGTGCTTATCATTATCTAATATACTAAGTATTTTTCTTCTTTCATTGTCAGTCCCCACTCCCACCCTGCACTAGCATGTTAGCCCCGAAAGGCAGAGATTTTCCTTTCCTTTAGTTTGTTATGTGCTATAATCCTAGCTCCTAGAATAAATATTCAATGAATATTTGTTGAATGAAAGAATTTTGCTCATGTGTAACTAGGAAAAAACAGTAGAAGTAGCATTACTAGTTCAAGAAGAATGTGTTTTTGTAATTTTGGCAAACAGTGCCAAATTTATGTTTACAGAACAAGATATCTCAACCTTGGCACTGTTGACATCTTGGGCCTGATCATTTTTTATTGGGGAGGGCTGTGCATTGTATGCTGTTTAGCAGCATCCCTGGCCTCTAACCACTAGAAGCTACTAACATCCCCAGTTTGGACAACCAAAAAGGTCTCTCGACATCACAAATGCCGCGTTAAGAAGCACTACTATAGATGTTATACTACCATAGTCTTCTACTAATTTTGACGATGTTTCCTGCATCCTTGCCAATACTTTAGCAGACATTTTGTTCTTCGAAATCTGATGGTGAAAATTAGTATCTCACAGTTTAAATTTGCATATGAAGTCACATTTTAATAAAACCTTGGCATTGTATGCTGTAGTGATGAAGGTAAATTTGGTTTTCCATTGTGGAGGGAAAGGGAGAATAAATGTATGAAATTTCTTCTAGATTGATCTAGAAGAAATGCCATTTGCCTTTTTTTGTTGTTAAAATATTTAAATGTTACAGATCTTTTCTGATCGTCAGACTATTATGCCTTCGTGGACTGAATCTTCTCTAGAATGATATAAATTGGCCTTAATTCATGAACAGAATTTGAAATCAAAAGACTCGGGTTTGAGTGCAGGTTTCCCTAATTACTAGTTGTGTTACCTTTGGGAAGTCACATAAACTCTGAGCTGCAATTTACTCATATGAAAACTGTGGATAATAACATTTGCTCTCTCTACATCACTGAGTTATTATAAGAATTAATTTTTTTGAGATTGTTAAGACTTTCACAACTGCAAGGGCTTAGGATAATTATTATGAAAGTTTCATGACCCACTGCTTTATCTTATGACTCACAGTGTCCCAGGAGTTTTTCTCTTCTTAGTACTTCAGTAATCCCTTCAAACAGTTCTGTCATTTGTTAGACATAGGCATTTTGTATCTTTACCATACCTTTGCTCCAACTCTGTAGTCTTAAATCATGACGGTACAATTTCCTCATAACTAGGCAAGTCCCAGACACATTTGTCATTCATTCATTCATTCTTTCTTTCTTTCATTCATTCAATGTACATTGAATAAGTGCCATTGTCTCCCCTGACATGGCTTTCCTCTCCAACAGCTGCATCTTTGTCGATGCCCATCCTTAATGTAATCTGGAGGCATGAACTTGTAGTCTTCTACCTATTGTGCTCCCTGCCCTGTTGATCTTCAGTGCTATGAATAGACTTGTGGAGATAGAGAACCACTTTTTTTTAGTCTCCTCCTCTTTTTTTTATTATAAGCTTATGAGACTTCCCTGTTGGCTGCCACATCAAATCCAAATTGTTTCTTTTTAGCACTCATTATTCTCACTGCTTAATCTCCTAACTACTTTTTCTTCCTTTGGGCTAAACTCATTCCTGCACCTATTTTTTTTGTTCATACTGTTCTCTACCCTAGGATTTTCTTCATCTGTTCTTTTACCTATCAACTAGCACCATCTTTCAAGACCTATATCATTTCCATTACTCCATGTTCTCCTTTTCTTGATATTTCCATTTACTCTTATTTCTTTATCACCTAACTTTTAGGTTTCTTGGCCACTTTCACTTAGTCTATCATTTGGATCTTAATTCTGGCTGCAGGTGAGAATCAGTTTGGAGGGTTTTGTTTGTTATCTACATCCATAATCCCAGGCCCACCCTTGAAGTCTCTAATTCTGGGTGGAGCTGAGTCAGAGTTTTGACACTGAATGTTGTGAAGACCTTTATGGATATATTATTTCATTTTCCTCTTTCTAACTAAAAATTTGTAAGTACCTTGGAGGTAAGAATACTAAAAGTTCGTGCTCACTAATGGATTGTTTGACAAATATTTTGAATATTAAATGTTTCTTATATGAACATACAAAAGCCTATGTATGATTTGCATCCTACGTCTTCCAATTCCTGGCTCTATGACTTTGTATAAATTACCTGTTCTCTTTTGGCCTCATGCATCTCCATATGTAAAATGCAAATAACAACAGCTGTGTTTCTAAGTGTTCTAAGAAGTAAAGCTACCATATAAATCATCCGTCCCAGCTAAATGGTTGATAAATAGTGGTCACTTTTATTAGTATTAATATTACATATTCTCTCTGCTCATCTGGAGATGTTGGGAAGCCCTTTTCTTTTCTTGCTTTAGGATTCTCTGTTTTATGACTTGGTAGATTTGCTTATCTACATTACCTTTGGAATTAAGAAGACAAGCCATCAAGGCTCTATGGAATCACTGTGCAAATTTTATGTCTTTTAAACCTAATGACATTTATGTATTTCAAGGACCAAATGAGTGTCCCACTTTTTGACCGTCCATCCATGGACTGTTCCCTTGGTTATAAGAGACTATGCACCATTACAGCTTTTTCTTAGCAGCAGCAATTGTCAACTGTGATGTTTATAAATTTACGCATCTTATTCACTTCACCTGACAAGTTTCTTCCTTGTAACTGCAATTTAAGGGAAGATTTTTTTCTATAAAGTTTTTATTTTCATAAAATACACATAACATAAAACTTAACATCTTAAGCATTTTTAAGTACACATTTTGGTGGTCTTAAGGACATTCGTACTTACTTACAGTGGGAGCTGGCACAAAGTGAGTGCCTGCTGCATTGTAGAAATGGAACATACAGTTTCGAGAAGATGGTGTGGGGAGAGGGGTAACCCTAACGGCAGTCTTTCTCAAGAGGCTTTACTTTCTTCTATCTGTGTTTTATAGTGGACTTCAAGTAGGATTTTATGAGGGGATAAAAAAGAGCTTTTTGGTTAAATTGGTCTTGAATATCACTGACTTTGGACTTAACCCACACCTGCTTTTCTATCCCAGGTCTGTCATTGACAGCTGGCTGACGTGGGCCAGATTCCTTCTCTGAATTCATTTTTCTCTGTCACCAAAATAAAAATAAATAACAGCAGCCTATTGGGGTGGTCATGAGGATTTAATGAGATCATATATATATATATATATATATGGCCTTCCAGTACCTAGTAGGTGTTATTAGCACTGAATAAGTAGTAGCTGTTATAACTCTTATTCTTACTACTAAATGTAGTGTCTCAGGTTTTAGATTTCTTTTGCACATCTGTCTTTGAATGATATGGAAGACTCAAACAACTACTATCCAAGAGTGGAATGACTGTGAAGCTAATGAAACTAAAGCCTAAAGGCCCCTTCCAAACACTGGTACTTAACGCCGTATTCTTTACTTTATATGCTTTAACTTAAAGACAATATCCAAAACGCCAAGGCTCCATGAAACCTGGATCTAGGTTTTACTATTTTGAAGGTTTTTTTGTTATTTTTTTAACTGAAAAATTTAAAGGAGAGTCTTTAAAAAGTAGTCCACAAATTTATACCATCCAATGAACAAATTGGTTTATATTAAATTACTATTTTAAACCCAAATTTCATAAATTCTGCAACTTCAAAATGATGTTGCAAGTAAAAATGGCATATTAGGCAATGAAAATTAGAGGTAATGAGTGTGGCAATAAAACTCAAAAGAAATGTTATTGGTGATTCAGAATTGTCTGATGTTTTATACTCTATTTTCTAAGCTGTTTTTCAGAAAGGAAAGTAGTTTTAACAGATCAGTGAAAAAAATTAAACCGATTAAACTTATTCAATATAAATATCAGTCTTCTTCAAGTTAGAATATGCAAAAGCATATTAAAACATAGAGCTTCCAACAAATTATAAATTAAATGTCTATTACTCACACATGCAATAATTGAAGCTGAGAAAATTACATATTTGAAATCAATAAAACTCTGCTATTTATAAAAATAAGCTGCAGTCCATGGAAAATATATTTCTATTTTAAATGGTTAGCTTCAAAACTTTGAGGAAAAAAATACTTCGAGATTTTTCTGGTGACATCAATTAATGAATTTGAATAAAACCTTAATATAACCACTGCAAGTGCCTTGTAGTTTATACTGTTCATCTTGGTATTTAAAATAAGTTATTGATAGATTTTCTTAATATACCTACATGTTTGGTAGGTGTGAAATATGAAAAATATGATGTAAAGCAGTTCGGGAAAATATTCCTGATTTACAAGTCAGGCATTTTAAAAATGCATGCTTTATCTTTAAAAAGTTATCTACTTCAAGGTAAATAAAGTATACTATATTAAAAATGTTCCACCTAAAATATACAAAATTTCAATCTACCAAACAGATAGTAACTTTTTTAGGAAGCCGTATCTTAGAGAAATTGAAGCATAGTTAGTAACAGAAAAGATCTATTATTTATCAAGTATGTCACCCTAGCATGTGAAAAGATAGATACATCATTCCCATTTTGCAGACAAAGAAATATAGGAATAACTCGGATTGAATAACTTTCCCGAGGTTGTCGATGCAGCCAGGACAGGCGTTCACAGCATCCTTGCTTATAGTCTATCTCTTAATTTTGTTAGGTCACATCATCCCTCAGTGTTTTTAGAAAATGCCCTTTTTATTAAGTTTTCAATAGATTGTAAAGCTAATATTCCAGCTTTACTCTTTTCTGTGCTTTCCTTCCTTGAGACTACTTCTGGGAAAGAAATCAGTTACAGTTTTCTGTCTCTTCCAAATAGTGAAAAACATAAAAGATCGTAGATGTAGTAAATCAGTTTAGAAGCTCGATGACCTGATTGAGATGCTCAATTTTATTGTAATAGTCAATCTGAAGTGTTATCTGAAATGCTCGCCCCTTCACAAATCTTTTTCTGCACTCTAAAAATTGTTCATAATGAGAATAATTTGGGGGGAAGAAAATGAGATGTTTCAGACAGCTTCACGGGGCTGCCAGGGTACGAGATAACCACCATTTAGAGGGATCTGGAATTGGCTGAAGGCTAGTGAACACCAACAACATCGGACAGTGTCTTAAGTTGCACTTTAAAGTCTGGATAGACAATCCTCATGAGAGATGAAAGCTTCTCTGACCATTTGTAGGTGGTCTGCGGCTGCAAATGAAGGGCCATCCTCCAGAAACAGAGCTGACAATTTGTGGAATTGGATTCCAAGAGGAAAAAAAGAAGGTCAACAATTCTTTGTAAAATTCTTCTTTGCCAGGAACAGAAAATTTAAAATGATCAAACCCAATATTCAGAAAGCCAATTCTATATTACGCCTGGTGCTTATAAGTAAAAATTAGAGAAAACATCACATTGTTCAATATTTTGGCAAATAATTACTAAAGTTTCCCTGACCAAGTCAAACTGAATTACTACTCCCTTACACAAATTTGAACCTTATTATGCAACTCATTGACATGGTCCATTTGAAGAAGCAATTTATTAGTCGAATGGCTAACACCTATTAGATGGAGCTGAGAAATGAAGAGATTTTAATTGAAAGCCAATGCTGTAAATTTTGGCTTTTTTTTTTTTCTCTTTCCTTTCTGGTTTATACAATATTAGCATACACACACACACACACACACACACACACACACACACACACACATCCTTGTCCCTGGACAATTTTAATGCATTTTCCTACGAGCTAAAAGCCATCAGTATCCCCACAGATATATATATATATATATTTGCAAGTCAAATTGCTTTTCATTTGGCAAAAACTAAACCTGTGATTCATAGATGGTTAGAGCACTCGAGGCCAGAGAGTACATCTTGCTTGCTTTGACTGACATTTTTGCAGGCTAAATCAGACCCGCATGATTCAGCTGCATTGAGATTCATTATGCTGTGAAAGGAGACATTTGGGGGTGGGAAAAGAGCATAAAGGGAAATTGTCTTGAAATTGTAGCGAGTGACTGAGGTAAAAATCAACCGTGGCCAGAAGGCAGTTTCAGTTGGTTTTTGATTGGGAGACAGCGTTTTGCTTCCACTCCCTTCATACAAAGAGCTAGCAAAAAAATGTTTGGAAAGATTTGGTAAAGAAAACTGTCATGTGAGAGCAGGGAAAGAGGGGGTTTTCTTTGCTGTGAGAAGTGGAAACAAAGTGGGGAGCAAGAGCTGGGGTAAATGGCTCTTTTTAATAGTTTTTGGCACAGGCGTTAAAAGTAAATCTAGTGCATGTTTTGTATGAAAGGTGAATAAAAACCCATCACCAAAAACATTTCTTTTAAATGTTCGCCATTAGCAATTTATTCCTTTTAGATTTCATCAGGTTCGTTCATCAGTTCTCTTTAAAATTCGTATGTCCAGAAGGACTTAAAATCTTTCTACATCTGGTTCTTTCTGTCTAGACTTCGTACAAGGAGAGCACAGGAAAACAGCTTGGGAAGGTTGGGGCATCGGAAGAGTGGGATGTTTTCAAAAGATTGCTGTGCCTTCATCTAGCCAACAGCCCAGTTTTGCTTAATATGTGGTTGGTTCTTTCTCACTATTGATGCATAACCCAGTCGTAATAGATCTTATCCAGGATTAACTACATAATCTGTGTTGCAAAACGAAAATATAGAGCCCCTTGTTCAAAAATTATTAAGAATTTCAAGAGAAGTTCAAGTGTTTCAGCAGAGCGTTTAACCAAGTTTGGAGCCCTTTAAGCTCTGGGCTCTGAACTACACAGGCCACGTGCCCGTGACATCAGCCCTGTTTATATTCACTATCATAGCAGAAATGGTGAACTCCAAGTGTTTCATTAAAAATAGCTAAATGTTTTGACTTGCGAATTCTCAAGACGAATACCAAATATTTGAACTCAAATTCTTTTTAGGTTAATGTGAGGCTTTTAGAAATCACTAAGTTTAACTTTTTTTTTTTTTAAATCTTATCTGCCTAGCTATCTTTCTTTTATGTCCTGGCTTTCATAAGCTCCTACATTATCATTTCAGTTCTGGGCCCCATGTCCTTATCCTTAAACCTGAGGTTCAAAAGCCTAGTCCTCCCTCCGCCCACTTAACCATTCCTAACTCATGAGCCATCAACGTGCAGAAAGCCAAGGATTGCTCCCTGTAGCCTCCCAAACAGCACTTATCCTAGAATAACCAGCCTTTTTCCTAACCCCAGGTTTGAGGTTCAGATGCAGGTGGATGAGACCCGGTTATGCCAAATTTTAGGAGTAGAATTTAATGGAAGGTGGATATGATTTAAGGTAAGAGACTCTAAATTTCAGATAATAGGAAAGTTAAGCCTCTGGGTAGAATAAGTTTCCTAGTCCTATTTAAATTTGAGTATACTGTCATGTACTCTAATAATTATTTTCTTTCTAACATGTTTTGACTTTAGTCCAATCCAACAGAATGCTGTTTGATTTCTCTATTAAATTTATTGTTTATCCTTTGTTTGACATATTACTATAATTAATATTACATTAACCCTCCCACTACTGACAGAATGCCCCAGATTATTTTTTCTTCTTCTGTTTTTCAAGATCAGGTATCGCTGATAACACTTCTGATTTTCTAACCTTTTATTCAATTGTGTTTGCACTAAATGAAGTCATTCTTTTGATGTGAGGCTGTATTTCTTTTGCCCGGCCCCATCCCACGGGCATTGAGAAAAGTTAAACGAAATAATGGCATTTGTATGATGCTGACTAATAGTCACAAGACATTAGCAAAGAAATGAACAGCACTGAGGTTTTGAATAATCAACTGTTAATTTTTAATGTTATACTTTAGGAAATAATGATAAATCCTGCTTTTGATCAGAATTGACCATTAAAAACATTTTTTTAAGTAACATGTATTGAGTAACTGAATTATATCTAGTGGAATTCTAAGTACATACTTCTGAAATTTTTACTTCCAAATATTTCATTCTAAAACATACCAACCATAGCTTATCAACTTACTGGCGAGTGAATTTGAATAGTTTAGTTAAAAATGTTGACTCATCTTTGTAATACTTGGCCTGATTTTTTAAAATAGTTTTATTATTTTATGTTTTTAAGAAAGAACAGCTAAATAAAATAGCACTTTTTAATTCAAAGTATGGTATGCAGAGTGTTTCATTATCAGTAGATTATCTTGACTTCAGGAAACAGTATTAATAGTATTTTCTATAAGAAAATGTTTACCCACTAAGTATCATTTTATAGTATTGGGTTATTCTTTAGAACTGGACCTTTTAAAAATAGCCTTTCAGTTATAACCCAATAAAACAAAATAAACATAAAACCAAGACTTTATAACAAAATTGAAAAGTTACAATGTTTGAACTTAAAAAGATAAATGTAGTATAAGGATTTAAAAATACATAAGAAATCTGGAGGCATCGATGCAATGATTTGCTTAAGGCAAAGTGTTGTTTAGGAGCAAAGAGAAAGTGAATCTCTGGAAAAGTTAAATACTTCTATCAAAGGAACTTCAGTATGCTGGAAGTAACATGCAAGCAGAATTATAAGTTTTATGCTTTCCTGATGACATAGCCATTCAGTCTGTGATCTAGTCAGTTACCAAGCTAAATCGTGAATGCAAGATAACACATCTTTAAAATAAATGAGATAGTCCGAGAGTAAGTAGTACATTATCTAGAAGGTAAATTCAGTACCGAAATCAGTCTCTAAGACCTTACTCCAAAGTAGACATTTGCCTTCAGTCAGTTATATAAGGCATACTGTCAATCCTGACATGGACTGTCTGGAGCTAGATGTTACATATCACTACCCAAGTGCCATTTGGCCTCCCTGGAAGAACATGAACTGGTGAAGGGTAAAGAAGCTTTTATAATGTTCAGTTGCTAAATGACCTTACCCTTTTGGTAGATTAAAGTCAGCTTCAAATTCATTGACAGTTCTTTTGTCAAGAGGAGTGGTCTAGGTTTCCTCCCCTTGAGTCTCTGATTGTTGGACCAACAGAATATAATGGTAGTGAAGCTTTCCGGTTTAGCTTTCCAAGGCTAGAAGGGTCCACATCCTGTGCCTTGGAATATTCACTTGAAACCAGACTGCTATGCTGTAAGGTAGCTTGTACATCTCAAATATGGAGAAAACCATGTGGAAAGGAAGTAAAGCCCCTGCTGACAGCACGTGCTGAGCTGACAGCTTAAAACCAGCAACACCTTGCCAGGCACATGAGTGAGTTATCTTGGAAGACAGCCGCAGAGATAAGCCAGCTCCTCTCAGCTCTGCCCAAATTACAGATTCAATTGCATCAGGGAATTCTGAGATCAATTACTACCTTTGCAGCAGTAGTTAGCATCAGAAGAATGCATGGATGGTAAGGAACCAAGACATGAAAAAATAGAGGATTTGAGGAGACAGAGTACATCCTTGGCTTCCATCTTTTGTTTAAACATTATCCCCAATATCTCTTTAGATCAGGAGATAGAATAATATTCCTCTTTACAAAGATGTATGCGACACTATTGGCCCTTAGAACAGTTGATCATAAGCTTGTGCATGTGCACTAAATGTTCAAAACAAGTCTTGCCCCACATCAAGATTCATGCAGAACTCATAATTATTGGAGTGCACTAATGGGTAGTTTGGATATAATTATTGGGCATTGTTGTGTTGTTTTTGTTACAGCAACTTCTCTACATAGAGGTTCCTTCCTTCCAGTTACATCTTCCTAAAGACATGAAACACCATTTTTATCACGCCATCCAATCATTCTCTTAATCCAAACCTCCCAGAGAGCTTACCAGAACCTACTTGTCAAGTTCAAAACTCTTTAGCCTGGCATTCAAAGGCCTCTGAGATGGAGCACCACTCATGCTGCTCAGTCTCATCCCCCTCTGCGATTCCAGGCCAAACCTCTGTTCTTAGCCATATCAATCGTGAACATGCCTCTGTGACATGGTCTTGCTAATCCTTAGCCTTGAATTTTTTTCATTCTTCTAAAAATGCTACTCATCTCTAAAGACTGAGTTCAACTATCTGTGAAACCATATTTAATCATCACAGCTAATATCACTTTCTCCACCTCCCATCCTTCTCTATACCACTTGGAGAGCACAGGGACCTCTTCATTTTGTATTTCTTTTTATCTGCATCTCACCTCTCTCAATAGATCGTAATATTCTGAAAAGCCGTTAGCAAGTTTTACATTTCTCTGTAGTCCCCCATGGAGTACATTGAACAGAATAGTTGAATTTGTCCACTGATTAAATATTCACCCATAATGAAGGCACCAGGATAGGAAAGACAGGAAAGAATTACATGACTCCTTTTCTTGACCATCTGACAGGACTTACTGTTTGTAAGACTCTAGTCTTTTTATCTCATGATCACTTTTGCCAGAAAGCTTCAGTGAAACTTCTCAGGTACCAACCGGGGGGAAAAATTATAACTATACAATACAAACAACTCTCTAGGAATTTTATAGAGACTAAGTCAACTTGAATGTGCGGTGCACTTCTCCTGTTGAGTTCAGAGCATTTTTAGAGAATGGAAAGTATATTTATCCCCCATAATGCTGAGGTCACTTACTACAAACTGGAAATTTTATTAAGAACAAAATGTAAACATTTCCAAACAGATTAGCTGTCATCTGGGATTTATTCAGATAAGATTTGACCTGCAAGTCATTAAGTTGGTTTTAGTTTTATTGCATTGTAGCTGGGGTTGACCTCTAAGGTTTTCTCTCTCTCCAGAAGAAGTCTGTCGCTGTTCTAACTAGTGGTTTCAAATTTTGGTGTGAATCAGAAGCACCTGGGAGATAAATGCTCGTTAAAATGAAGATTCTTAGGCCCAGTCCCCTCTGACATTTTAACTTAGCCCTTCTCACTGGGGTCCTGGATTCTTCACTTCAGGAAGCTTCCCTTTTGAGTCTGTTGAGCCTCTAACCTCTGTTAGAGTCTTTCGTCACCAAGAACTAATACTGTAAATGATACTGTTTTTGTAACTTCTGCTGAAATGGCAAGAGTACAGAAGAGAAAGCTTGAGGATGGAGCATGAATGAGACTCACAATACATGCTCTACTCTAAGCTACTCAGTTAATAGTCCTCTGCAGCACATTTCATGGAAAAAGTAATTAAGGATTTGTGAGTATAACGACTGGCTAATGCCCCCTCCCAGCTGGCATTAGTGTTGGAGCAGGAACCCTGAGACAGGTCAGTCACCTGGGAATCCTGACAAAACCAACAGTAGCGTTTTAGAAAAGTACCAGTATCTCTTAGCTACCTCCACAATTATCTTCACTATTAGACAGTACCAAAAACCTAGGACCTGGTAGGAATCAGCACTGAGGGAGGAACATTATCTCAGGAAATCTTAGGAGGCAAATAGAAACTTAAATATGATTTCACAGGCAAATATCACCAAGCCAGTAAGTTATCACAGTACTGTGGGATACGTCCAAGGGGTAATGTGCACATGTGCATACTTATCAGATAGGAATACTTAAGAACACATGAATTGTTTTATTATTTGGACTCTTGAATTATTATTATTGTCACAAGAAACATCATCACATCACTGACTTTTTTTTCTCCATATATATATATATATATATTTCAAAGAAACTGGACAAAGATAACATAAAGGGGCTATCAGACCCTACCGGCTTCAAATTGTCATAGGCGATAAAATACTTGCCTCATTTAAAGAAATGTGAGAACGAGCACTTTCATATCACATTTTATGGGGTAGAGGAGGTTTGAAGATATAAATTGCCACACCAAGAAAAATATTTCTAAAGAATTTTTGAAAGTTTGTGTGCCCAAGAAAAGTGTCACCTGATTCAATTAATTCTCTTAAGAACAAATAAGCTTTTACATTGATTAGTAATACCTACTGAAAGTTTCAGCAATAAAATATATTGATGTCAGCAACTAATTTTGAAATGTCTCAAAAAATGGATTGATAAATGGACAAATGGATAGATCTGTGATAAAGCAAATGTAGCAACATTTTAAGAATTATCGAGTTAGGTTGACAGATGTATGGGGGTTATTATACAATTCTTCCAACTTTTCTTCATGCTTGAACATTTTCATAATGAAATGTTGTTGGGAAAAGAATTTACCTGTAGAAAAGGGGGACAATCTTCTTTCCGGTTGGAAAGGCAGTCAACCTACAGACTTGAACACAGGATTTATAGTCAGACAGGCCAAGGCTCAGTCCCTTTTCTTGCCCATAGTGTCTGTGTGCCCTTGGCCAACTCTATTTAATCACCAAGCTCTAATTTATCATCTATCAAAGTAGTGTGATAATACCTACTATATAGTGTAGATGTCAGAATTTAATATATGTGAAGTGTCTGACACCTAGTAATTGTTGAAAAAGTGCAAATTATTTAATTGTTACTAGTTTTTATGTCTACTAGTCACTGAATAAAATTTTTATACACCTTAATTTTCTTTAAAAATATCTTTCTAAGTTTAAAGATTAATTTCAGCATAAGAATTATGACTTCAGTTGTTATACCAAAACATGAAAAGTTTTTAGAAGCAAGTAATATTTTCTATAATCTCCAAATTCAGCAATAATTCTATAGCATTAAGGAAAATTAATTGACATAAATTCCATAGCATTTGGTGTATTTTAAGATTAGTTTTACCAAATTTAAATTTAACTCTAGTTTATTAACAAGAAAGAAGGAGCTATCTAGTACAAAATTGTAGCCAATATACTGTTTTCAACAAAACAGTTCATTCAACAAAAATTAGTTCTCTGTTAGAGGTTAGGAAGTAGAGAATGGAGCTTGATACAAGGCTTTATCCATAAAAGACTTTCAGTGTGGTTAGGAAGAAATATCCAGCCCTCGGGAAAAAGAACAATGCATGAGTTAAAAATATAAAACATGTAACAAAGAAGTATATGATAAAGAACTAAATGAATAATATAGATAATATGTGCTGAGAGTTCAGAAGAGAAAAAAATTGTGGCCTCGAAGTGAAAATTTTGGGGATTATATGCCTATTTAAGCCCTTTACAACATGAAAATAACTTGTTGAGAACATGTGGTTTTGAAGGAAAGACAAAACAGTTGAATAGATAGTAATGTTCTGAACATTGGGAAATATGAACAAAATATTCTGAAAACAGAATATGTAACAATAATCATAAGATGAGTATTATCCTTCCTTCATTTCAAGAAGCATTTATTTAGTTCTAGTTCATATAAAGAATTGGGATAGGTTCTGAAGACTAATATGAATAAAATTTGGTCTTCAAGGAGTTAACAAGTGACAATAACTAGAGTTATCTATTAAATACCAAACATATGCCAGGCTAGTTGAAGCTTACAGTCTACTAAAAAAGCTAAGAAAAAAAATCTGTACTATACAAAGTATAAAATAGCAAATGCCATAAAAAAAAGACCAGTCAAAATGCCAGGTGAATTCAGAGAAGAGAGTTTTCTAACAGTTGACTCATAAAGGAGATATTCATGCAGGAGGTCACACTGAGTCGGTCTTTGAAGAGTAATGAGTAGAATGTGGACAGAGACGCAGTGAAAGAGTAAGGAAGAAGAAAGAACAAAGGCGCAGAAATAAAGCATATATGTGAAACAGAGTATGCGATTCTGGAGATCATAGTGAGAGAAAGGTGATTGAAAGGGAGACCACCAAGGCCTGAATACCAAGCTAAGTGTTTTGAACTTTATTCCGTTGGCAATAGAAAGGCATTAAAGGATTATGAGCTGAGGAATGAAATGTACAGGACTTTTTTGTTATTTGTTGTAAAGCGGTAACCTGTGTAGCATGAATTGTAGGAAGAAAAGTCCAGGTGCAAAACAATCATAAGACATTAAGAGTCTGAACCAGAAACATACAAAGGTCTACTTTCAAGATTAAAAGGACATAACCTTGCAACTAATTCAATGTCAAGAGCATGCAGAATGCAGTAGAATATTGACATTGTTTAGAATTGCCAATAAATAGTGATGGTAAACAGCTGACCAGTTTTTAGTCAGTTTTATTAATGCTCTTAAATTCTCTACAATGTCCTCTTTATTGCATGTGCCCAAGGCATATTGCTCCCACTTGCCACCTTGTGGGTGGAAAATCTAAGAGTTAGAGGGCACTTTTAATAAAAATAGAGATTAGAAAGATAAAAGAGCAGGTTAACAATGAGTTAAATTTTGTACATGTTAAAATAAATATGAGTTACTGGTGAGATGGCAAGTGGTAATGTTCGACATCAGCAATGTGAGAGTGGGCATAGCTCAACTGAGAAGTTAGGGTAGAGATCTAGATCGGGGACTTACCTGCTTAGACGTAGCAACTAAGGCTAATGGAAAGCCTCTAGCTTTGATAGCTCTGATATTTATAATTGAGTATCTACAATATCACCCACATTTCAGGCCTCTAAAGTATATGGATCATAAGACAAATAATACTCAGAATATGTACAATTAAGGGCACCTGCCAGAAATCTCCCATCTTGAATTGCCTTTTTAGTTCCTACCAACATTATGGCCGAAATCATTGATACTTGAAAGCTAAATATAAGAAAGATTTTGAATGGATTCCTTTTATTTTTTTTCTAAATTCTATCACTGCAACTTAATTAATTATTTATACTTATATAAATTTTAATGTCAGAAAGTACTTTAGATTCACTACATTAAGAACTTAATTTCCTAAAGAAGTTAAGAAGTTAAGACCATTTGGAATTGGTGCAAGGATAGCCAGAGACCAGTGGATCGTGTAGAATGACACATGATAAAGGTGACATTGCATCGTAGTAGAGAAAGAACAATCTTCAATAAATCATGTTGGGTCAATTGGATATTTATATAGGGAAAAATTATTAGGACTCCAATCTCATGTCATATACAAAAGTCAAATTCAAATGGATTGCAGATCTAAAGTGTGAAAATTAAGCACTAAATATTTTTAAACAAAAACAGGATAATATTTTCATGACCTTAGACTATTTAAAAATTGTTTAACATGACACAAAAATATTAAGTATAATGGAAAATTTGCAATATAGGACTAGATTAAGAACCTTTCAACAGAAGACATTAAAAGACTAAAAATGTAACCTATGGAATGGGACAAAGTATTTACTATATGAATATCTAATAAAGGACTCTAGCCTCATTCTATAATAAGAATCACTCCAAATTAATAACAAAAGATGCAGTCAATTTAGTAAAAAAAATAAATAGCAAAACACTTAAGCAGGTACTTCATAAGAGGATATCCAAATGGTCAAACACATACAAAGGTGCTCGACTTAATTAGTCATCAGAAAAATACAAATAAAATCACAGTATGACACCATTATATATCCACAAGAATGACTAAAATTAAAGACAAGCATCACCAAATCTTGGCAAGGATTAAAACAACTGTAGCCCACGTACATTGCTTTGGGAATATAAATTGATATAACCATTTTGAAAAACTGACCATATTTTTTAAGCTGAACATAGGCATCTCTACAACAAACTTCCTCTCCCAGATAACAAGCCCCAAAGAAACGAGTACAAGTATTCATCAAAAAATAAAAAAACATGTCCAAGATTGTTCACAGCAGCAAATGTAAATCAAGATTAGAACAGATAATCTTGGCCCCTTTGTCTAAGTTAATTGATCATATATGCATAGATTTATTTCTGGGCTCTTTGTGCTGTTTGTTCCATTGATCTATGTGTCTGTTTTAATGCCATGCAATACTGTTTGATTACCATAGCTGCATCTCTGTCCACATTCTACTCATTACTCTTCAAAGACCAACTCAGTGTGAACTCCCACATGAATATCTTCCTCATGAGTCTCCCTCATGTAAGAAAACTCTCTTCTCTGAATTCACCTTGTATTTTGTCTGTTTTTTTTTTTTTTTATGGCATTTGCTATGTAGTTTAACATCAGAACATATAAAGCCTCAAGCTTTGTTCTTTCTCAATATTGCTTTGTCTATTCGGGGTCTTTTGTGGTTCCATACAAATTTTAGGATTGTTTTATCTATTTCTATGAAAAATTCCACTGGAATTTTGGTAGTGATTTGGTAGTGATTAATATTTTTAACAATATTAATTCCAGTACATGAGCACAGAATATCTTGCCATTTATTTATGTCTTCTTCCATTTTTTTTTATTGGTGTCTTATGATATTTAGTGTACAGATCTTTCCTTGCCTTGGTTAAATTTATTTCTAGGCATTTTATTCTTTTTGATGTAGTTATAAATGGATTGCTAAAGGATAGTGTCTTCAGAGAAAACTGGACAGCCACATGAAGAGTGGAACTGAACCCCTATCCTGCCATATATACAAAAATCAGCTCAAAATGGATTGAAGATTTGACCCTAAGACCTGAAACTGTAAAACTTCTAGGAGAAAACATAGGTGATAACCTCCTTGATATCAGTCGTGGTGATGATTTTTTGAAGATTTGACACCAAAAGCAAAGGCAACCAAAGCAAAAATAAACAAGTGAGAGTATTTAAAACTGAAAAATTTCTGTACAGTAAAGGAAACCATCAACAAAATGAAAAGGCAGCCTATGGAATGAGAGAAAATATTTGCACAACATGTATCTGATGAGGGGTCAATAGCCAAAGTATATAAGGACACGCAACAGCCAGTAAAAAAAAAAAAGCCATTGAAAAATGGGCAGAGGAACTAAATAGACAGTTTTCTAAAGAAGACATTCCAATGGCCAAAGGTATATGAAAAGGTGTTCAGCACCACTAATTATCGGGAAAATGCAAACGAAAACCACAGTGAGCTATCATCTCACGCCTGCTAGAATGACTATCATCAGAAAGCCAAGGGATAACAAGTGCTGGTGAGGATGTGGAAGAAATGGGAACCCTTGTGCCCTTTTGGTAGAAATGTAAATTGGTGCAGCCACTATGGAAAATGTATGGAGGTTCCTCAAAAAAATTGAAACTAGAACTACCATATGGTCTAGCCATCACACTTCTGGGCATTTACCTGAAGGAAATGAAAAAAGTAACTTGAAAAGATATATACACCCCTATGTTTATTGCAACATTACACTACCCAAGCTATGGGAACAACCTAAGTATCTTTTGGTGAATGAATGTAGAAAGACGACATTGGTACTTAGATTTATTTTGGTTAGTGAAAACAGGTACTCATGTAGGTCTTTCGTAAAAGCAAAGTGGCATAATGTGAACTTTAAGAAAGCAGGGGTTACCTGTATAAGGATGCTATATGCCACAGAGCTCAGATGTACCATCTCAGTGTCATGGTTTATTTAAGCTCTTTAGAGCTTAAATAGCAAGGCACATCAAAAGATGATGTTTAAGTACACATACTAAATTTTGGACCAAAGGAATAAATGGGAAAATGATCACTCCCTAAGATGCAACATTTTACCCCTAATATTGACTGTTGTTTCCGTTCAAAGAACAATGGTGAAAAGAAATGTTGATATAATCACAATTTGCCATTTTGTTTCCGTTCAAAGAACAATGGTGAAAAGAAATGTTGATATAATCACAATTTGCCATTTTGCTTACTGTTGCAGTCAGTCACCTTCTCACAGCATCTGATTCCACTCACCTGTCTGTTAAGTGGCTGATTCCGTTCATATGATTATAGAAGACCAAATGTAAAATGATGTGGCTTCTCAGAGCTCAGAAAAGAGCAAAGGGCTGTGAAGTTCAAATTGGGAGTCTGTTATATTCCCGATTCCATTGATCACCCTACTAGGCCTTTTAGAAAAAATCATTTTACTTCTCTGACCTTTATATTTTCAATCTATAAGTTAATGATAACCCTTGGCAATGACACGTCTTGAATGGTGACTTTTAAAATAACAGCAGTCATAAAAATACAAGATTGTAACTACACAAAAGGGTTTCCAGGATGTTACTGTTGAGGCAAATCTTTTTGTGACACATTATTTTAAAAATAGGATAGCGATGATAAGTTCTGGATGATAAGGTGTTGGCATGTTAATTAATCAAATACATTTGTTGGAGGCAGTTTTATTAATCAGAACACATGACTTGTCCTTTTATAATAAAAGTCTCCAAATCTGAGAAACTGCATTTGAGGATATGAGAAGTGCTCGTAATCTGGCCAGTATTGCTCAGCATGGGTTTATATTTCTCCTAAAAGTGAACAATTAATATAATTAATTGTGCACATCTAAAGTCTAATGGCTCTGTAGAGGTGATGGTGAACTGTTAGCCCTTGCCAATAGTTAAAGAATAGGAAGAAAAATTAGAGGCTCTGGATTTCTGTCGCCTGTATGATGCTACACACACACGTGCATGCAGACACACACATCCACATGTGTGTGCTTACCCGTATGTGAAGGGCATGTAAGAAAGAGAAAAGATCAATGTTTTTAAAGTTCTAAAGTAGGCTGATAAAGATCCATAGGAATATGTAGTTTAGTTGAGATCTAATAAAAACAGTTCAGATTTGGAGACAGGTTTGGTTCAAGTTCCTCAGACTTGCTGGCTAAATAACCATGAACTTAACCTTCATTCACTTTAGCAGCCTCATTTTGAAAAATAGGACAATAATTCCTAAGTTTGTTCTGAGTATTAAGTATGATAATAAATGTTAAAATATGTATAAATTGCAAAGTACCTGCAAATATAAGATATTATTAAGATAACCTTTGGGTTTTAATATTCAAACACAATTTTATTTCGGCTTCTAGACTAGCAACACTACCTAATTCTTGTAAGTGAAGTACTTACAGTGGTTAACAGGTAGCCCTTAGCTCAGTAAGAGAGAGGTATCAAGCGCTTTGATACTCAGAACTATGTCGAATACCTAACTTTGTCACTTATTTGCTTTGTGAGCTAAAGCAAGAGATTAACTTTTTCTAACCGCAGTTTCCGTTTTTGTAGAATTGGAATAATACACTTCGTGCAGTGTTATGAAACAGAAAGGAGACTGTATAATCACTACACACACTGCCTGCTCTCTATGAAAATTGTTCAGATGTTTATTTGTGCCAGCATAGTCCTAGGTTTGGGGGAATACATCTAGGGAAAGACTTGGGTCCTGCCTTCAACTCCATTGGCCACTGTGGGAGAAATAACTTAAAAAGAGAGAATACCACTACAGAGGGATGAGTCCTGTGATAAAGGTGTATGCCTAAGGCGCATGGAGCAGTGGAATCAGAGAAAGCTTCTTATGGGAAGTGGTCCTAAACTCAGAGTTGACAAATGAGTTAGAAAGGTGTCAGTTGCAAGATGGGTTTTATACTAGTTTCATAGGGCTGTTATAACCAATGACCACAATCTGGGTGATTTAGAACAACAGAAATTTATTCTTTCTCGTTTCTGGAAGCCAGAAGAACTGATTCCTTCTGGAGCCTCTAAGAGCAGGATCATTTTATTCCTCTCTTTCTGCTCCTGATGGTTACCCGGAACCCTTAGCCATCCTGACTTGTAGCTGCATCATTCCAGTCTCCGCCTTGGTCCTCACATGGCCTTCTTCCCTGTGTGTCTCCACACAGCCCTCTTACAAAGGCAACCGTCATTGGGTTTAATAAAGCTCACTCGAATACAGTATGACCGTATATTAACTAATTAAATATGTAAAAACCTATCTTTCCAAGTAATGTCACATTTTGAGTTTTGGAGGGGCATGAGGTTTTGGGAGACATTATTCAACGAGTATAGTTACCCTCTGGTCCCCCAAACTTTACACATATTACATTTACCCCATCTCAGCATCCCCAAAGGTCTTAACCCATTTCAGCATTAACTCTATATCCAAATTCTCATCTAAATATCAACTCGAAAAGATCTGAATCTTATCATCTAAATCAGGTATAGGTGGGACTCTGGGTATGATCTCTCCTAGGGAAAAAATTTTCTCCATCTGTGGATCTGTGAAACTAGAAATTAAGTTATCTAATTACAAAATACAATGATGGTATAGTCCTAGGACAGATATTCCCATTCCATAAAGGGGAAACGAAAAAGAATAAATAGATTGTTGGTCCAAACAAGTCTGAAACCCAGCAGAGCAAATGTTGTTAAGACTTCAGGGCCTGAGAATACTCCTCTTTGCCTCAGTGCTCTGTCTTCTGGGTCCATGGTCACCCTCTCTGGCCTCTGCAACTGTGGCTCTACCCTCAGAGTCATTTTTAATTCATTTCCTCTCATCCCTATCCCTTTTAGTCCAGGCTGGCAGCATTTCTCTAAGTATAAAGTTTCCCAAAATCTTATCCAACTCTTATGCAATATGCAAGGGAGCCATTTAACGAGGGTCTCCCCAGACCTCCCCCAGATAACCCCATCTCTGTTGCCGGCTTCTGCCAAGGTCGGTCGATGGGATCCCGGAGTCACACACTTAATTTCTTCAACAAAACGTGGCCTTGCGACCACCTTTGAGTTCTCTCCAGAGCATGCTTTCTCATCTTTCGCTACCCAGATAGGCCGGGAATTATCCTGATCATCAAGAGCCGGTTCCTTTTCGTTGATCACAGTTAGTGCCTCAGTGAGCCCCTTTTCTGTCACAGTTTACGGTAAAACAGCAAGGAGAAGACAGGCCAAACTTGCCATGCTCTGCTTGGAAATCTCAGCAGATTGTCCAAGTTCATCATTTACATGTTCTACCACCTTCCACCCAAAAGTGGAGCTTGATTCAGCTCGGTTTTCTGCCACCTTACAACAAGGATTGCCTCTCCTCCAAGTGCCAACCTGTTCCTTATTTTCATCTGAGACCTCAGCAGAAGCACCTTGACCATTCCTCTGTTCAGCAACATTCTGTTAGTGGTAACGTGTGTTATTCTCTGAGACAGTAGAATCTTTCTCGGTAGCTCCCTTCATTTCTTTCTCAGCTCTCACCGGAATCACCTTTAATGTCCATATTTATACCGTTAGTCTTTTCAAGAAAATCTAGGCTTTTTCCATCATGTGACTCAAAATTCTTCCGGCCTCTACCCATGATGCACTACCAAGTTCACGTGCAGAGTTTTAGGTGTATGTCATAGCAACATCTCACTTCCTGGTACAAAAATGTATATCCGTTTCCTAGGGCTGCCATACAAATTACCATAGACTGGGTGGCTTAACACAAGAAATGTATTTTCTCACAGTTCTGGAAGCCAGAACTCTGAAATCAAGATGTTGACAGGGCCACACTCCCTCTGAAAGCTCTGAGGGAATGTCCTTCCTTGCCTCGTCATAGCGTCTGGTGGCTTCTGGCAATCCTTAGCATTTCATGCTTTATAGCTACATCATTCTTCCATCTCTTCCTTCGTCATCACATGAACTTCATCCCTGTGTGAATTCATATGGCCTTCTTCAAAGGACACCAGTCATTGAGTTCAGGGTCCATCGTAATCCAGTATGACTTTATCTTAAATAATGACATCTGCAAAGACCCTCTTCCCAATTAAGGTCACATTCTGAGGCTCTAGGTGGACATGAATTTTTGAGGGACGGTATTCAACTCAGTAGTTTCTTTTAGAGCGCTGATTCTCAGCCATCCTCTCTTTTGGTTGAGAAAACTCATATTAAGTTGCTATGGTGACAGTTTTTTCATTTAAGCTGCTGTCTGCATATAATTTCCTGCTTCTTAAGAAACTGTGTTTCTTAAATGTTAAACCTTTTAATTGACAGACCGATGGCAATATTTTGAGAAATCTGAACATTTATGTGTACCCAGAGGTGGGACTTTTACCAAGGTGAGGTTAGAAACAGTAAAACATTGTTTTTAGTTCATTGGATTAAATATGTCTTAAATAATAATCTTTGTTTTTGTTCATAGTTAATTACTTGCTCAAGTTGAAAATATCAACGGTTCTTTAAGATTCCGTTAATTGATATTTATTACATGGTCTGCCATGGTTACCCAGCCTGGGATTTGTTACTTTAACATATCAATCAATGGCAAAGTCAATGTGTAAGCTGCAGTAATTTTGAAAGTGTCTTTGTATTCAATAGCCTTGTAACTTGTTTGTAATCGAAGGTCATTCTTTAAGAAAAGAATGATATCTAAGATGGTAAATTCATTGTACTTTCTAAGCTCTTGAGAGTAGAGATTTAGCAACATCCATATAAAGCTGAGCTTTACTCATTCAGGGTAGTCAGGACTGATGCTTATACCTTTAATTATTTTCACATGGTGCAACTAATTCCAAGAATATTATTTTTACTTTGTTTGGGTCTTAGAAAATATACATATCTATTTTATCATTTGAAACTTACGAAGCAATACTCTTTTATTATTTTAAAGAAGACCCTTCTCTCACCAGCACACTTGTTAGATTTTACTTGTCTTATCGTCCTAGCAATCTATGTACTAGGGGTCTTTATATTTAGAAATTCTAGTTATAAGTTGGAGTGTGGTTTCTTGAGGTTCTTGATGAACACCTACTCTGAGCTCCTATTTCATTTAGGTATTGTTGTAGGTGAAAACCCTCCCCCATTCTCTCCAAAAGAATTCCCGTTCTGATCCCTGGAACCTGTGAATGTTGCCTATTTGGAAAAAGGGCCTTTACCTGTGCAATTAGGTTAAGGATCTAGAGGTGGGAGATGTCCACAGTCATCTGGGTGAGCCCTAAGTGCAATCACCTGCGTCCTTATAAGAGCGGTAGAGGGAGATTTGACAACGGAAGAGGGGAAAATACAATGTGATCCTAGAGGCAGAGATTAGAATAGTACCAGCACAAGCCAGGGATTGCCAGAAGCTGGAAGGGACAGAGAGCATATTCTCCCCTAAAGTCTAGAGGGGATGCAGCCCTGCCAACACCTCGATTTCAACCCAGTGAAACTGATTTCCAAGTTCTGGACTTGAACAGTAAGAGAATATTTTTCTGTTGTTTTAAGCCATCAAATGTGGGTAATTGTTACAGCAGCTTCAGCAAACTAACGAGTATGTAACATTTTTCCCTTGGATGATGTGAGGTACAGGTACCAAAACTATAACTTACTAAATTTATATGTAATAATTATCTTTCTCAGTAGTTCTGTGTAAGTATGTCCTCTGAGTTGATACTGAGTTTTGTGTGACACCTCTCCCCTTTGACCTGAGGTGTAATACCTAATCTGACTATCAAAATTAACTCTGAATGTCCCCACAGAATTGTTTCCTAAAGTGATGTCTGTTAAAAAGAGACACGTGTTTCCCCACGTGAATGGTATGTTTCAGATTTCCTCCTCTGAAACATTCACATTCCTTTATGAAGCTTCAAGCTCAGCTTTCATTTCACATTACGAATTACAAATTAAACCAATGCTTCCTTCCTTTATGGGTGCAAAATTCATGGTACAACTAATTGTTCTCTCAAATGGCTAATTATATTTCTGGTTGCCTACTTGAAGGTCTAATTAGCCCATCACACATGCTTGTGTGGGGGCAAGGAGATAATTGACATTCTCAAGCAGGTAATTACAAAAGCAATTAGTAGTGCCCACAACTAATTACAAGACTGAAAACTGTACCCACAAAAATGGTACCATTGTCTACTGGGCAGAAAACCAGTCTCTGGAAAGCGATAGGAGACTTAATGCATCTGCGAAGATAATGAGAGGCAATAAAACAAACCGTGAACTAGACTTACCTGAGTCTGTAAGCAACCTTCTTTGAGGGGGCTGCCCGAGCCTTTCTGTTTCTGGCAAAGGGCTGCACTCGGGGCAGTTTCCCTACTGCCAGTAATAAATAACCTGCCAGAAAACTTGGACCTGGACTTACATCTGTGTCAGGAGCATGACGATCTTCAAATTTCTTTCATTTCTGGAACTAACATATCGTGCAATCCTTTCTGGAGTAGCGATTTTTGATGATGTGTTATCGGTTTTCACCTTTCACCTTTTGTAAGGTAAAGGATCCTATAAGGAACGTCATTTTGGTTTTGGTTGCTTTTCAACTGTACTTGACCAGCCCTTCAAGTAACAGATCTTCAGTCAGAAATTTCAGCGAAGTCACCCTTAGCAAAAAGCTCCCTGCGGTTTGAGATCCCCACAAATTTTATCTCCCCGATTAAGCTTCTGATTGTGCTCTGTTCTTTGTTACCTATTCTTAAACTAGTGATTCCACGTAAATAAGAAAGGGGTAGAAATTGGGAAATTTGTTTTATCTGATGGCAGGTCAAACAATTTAGCTCCCAAGCAATAAGAAAATAAAAGTTGTTGAGAAGGTCGGTTCTGTAATACCCGAAACTATTAAATCTGTCAAGAAAACTGAAAAAGCCTGAATCACTCCCTTTCCTGACACATTTCAGAATGGGTGTACACAGCACAGATTATAGGGTGCTTGATGGTGCTGGTGATAATAGCACCAGGGGAGCACCCCCTTACAGCACCAAGTGTTGCTGCTAAAAGGATTCGGCTGTGTGGGCTGAGCATAGGTATGGCAGAAGAACGAGTGATTTAACTGGGGGAAATGCCTTCGTCATCCTTCCCTAGAGGTACATTTCTTTGCCCCACCCTGTAGTTTCCCATCGTTTCTTTTGCCCGGCCCTACACATTTACTTGAGGGAGAAGCTCCTGCCTTAGGCGCTAAGGCAAAATGCCTAGGAATACGGGGAAAAAATTTCCCTGGAAGTAAAGGTCAAAACACATGCAAATCTGCTATTATGGTAGAGCAGTTTAAATGCTGCAGCACGATTGAGGATTAAAATCTGGAAAAGCGTATCCAAAATGAATACAGAAGCCAGAGGTTATTTTCTAAATTAGCAATGATTGGGGGGTAATACAGAAGGATTAAGGGCGTTCATTACACAACAGATAAATAATAAGCAGGCCTTGCTTAAAACGTACTGTAAAACTGTCTTGTTAACCGGAGAATAATTTGCCGTCATTTTTTTTTTCCAAAACAAGTTTTGCGTATTTGTATATTTTTATGTACTTTCCAAATGAATTTTGGGACTATGGAGTACGTGGTCTGAGATGTGACCTACCCAGAGCAGGGCAATCTGATAGATAGTCACCTAACTTCTTCCTAAGGATGAATCCAGTGACTCTCCAAGCAGCCTTGTTAATTTTTTTTTTTTTAAGTCTCTTATTGTTTGAAGGAGTTTCCTTAACTTTGAATTGACTTCCTCATTGTAACTTCCACCTACTGGTCCCATTTCTGTTCCCTAAAGTTGCCCCAGAAAGGGTCTGACCCTTTGGCAGACTTTCAGCTGTCAAAGGCCTGGATGCTAAATCTCTTCTCCTGGTCTCCACTGCCTCTGCAGCCATCCCTCTTACTGTCGTATTTTAGCTACGTGTTCTTAAACAGCTCAATGAAACATATTCAAGCAGAGGTACATTATTCAAATGGATGAGAGTGAAAAGAGGGAGAGAACAGGGAATAATACTCTGTTTCATTTAGCTGTAAAAACTTGTAACTTGGCTTTTTTAAAAACAAACAGACAAACAAACAATTTTAACTGAATATGTAGGTGTCACACTTAGCCTGGATGTTTTTAGAAATTCCATGTTTCAGGTAATACTTTATATACTTTTCTAGCTATATATATTTTTTCTCCTATCTCCTACTACTTTATCTTAAAAACTTTAAAGTAAAAAAATCAGAAGACCCCCATTTTCTTTACCCTCAGTTTCTCACAGCACATGTATTTCAAACTCAGTGTAGAAATGTCATTGGTAACAAAGGAAGAAAGTTGCGGGTGTTTCATCTGGATACTTTCTTTTCCCTGTTCTATCTCCCGACCAAACGCAATGTCTGTATGATTGGCATGAAGCAACACAAAGGAATCAAAGGTATCAACGAAAGCTAAGAATCCGTCAGTCAGCTACTCGTAACCATGATAATTTTAAGAACAACATATCATGACACATTCCTGTTTCAGGGTCTTTTAACTTCCTGTTACCTTTTCCTGGAAATCTCCATCCTCTCCCACTCCCCAAATCCACACAGCTTACTTACTCCTTCAGCTGCTTCAAGTCTACTCAGATGTCACCATTCAGTGACTCCCTGCCACGTCTGCCTAATTAAAAATCGGTTCACCCTTCCTCCTGTCCACACACTCCTAGTCACCTCCCTCTCCTGCCATATTTTTCTTTAACATCAATTATCATATTACATGGGCTTTTTCTCATTTTATTTCCGGCATAATATCATTCATATACCAGAGAATGTATAAAAAATGTATGTACAGCTTAGAGCAAACACCTGGATAGATACACACTCGTATAACCTGCACCCAGGTGAAGGGATTGGAAGCTTCCCATGTGGTCGTCCCCGAAGCATCCACTTTCCTGACTTTTTTTGGTAATTGGCACCTTACGTCTCTTATTTTAACATCTATGTGTGCATACACTAATGATAATAATTTACTTAGTTATTATAGTGAAAACCATAGACCAAGATACATGGCATTCTTTTTACCAAGAAATTTCTAGATGTATCCTGGAGTACCCCGAAACCCAGGCTTAGCCCAGCCAATTTGCCTCTCCCCTCACCAGCTATCTCAGCTATATCTGTTTCACCCCCCAACCTCCTACCCACATCCTCATCCAAATTTGATTCCCTAGCTTAGTATTTATTTCAGCCTCTGATAGTTAAACTTGCTAGATTTTCAGATTCTTTCCTAATTCCCTTAACAGGACTGTCTTCACTTTTGACTCAGGTCAAAATCAAATGCCCACAGTAATCTAATTTTACTAAAAATAATTCACTCCTCAGAATCCAAAGTGCCTACTGGGCAAATGGCAGATAATTTATTTTATTTTTATTTTTTTTTTTTCATTTCTGAAACAAACTTAAATGGTTATAGAGTTTCTGTTATTCGTCACCCACACTGGTGGCGGGAAAGCGTAGGCTCGTCTCAGCTGCCACATGCTCTTTGTTCTCTGGTCCAGTCCTCAAAGTGACTTTGCCTCACTTAGGGTTATCACATGAACAGGCGACAATTTTCATTTCAATTTATTCCAGAGATTCTAGCAAAGCATACTGCTTCACAGATGATCTCATTTTGTTTTGATAATGTGCCCAATCATTTCATACACAATCAAAATGTGTAATCAGAGGTTATGCAAATGAAACTTTATCATCATTGGGACCTCAGCCTATTTGCAAGTGTCCTTCATCCTCATCTAGTTGAAGTTATCTATTATTCACTTCTCCGGAGTTTTCAGTGGAACAATGTCCACCTTTCTTTTGTACACTGCAGTCCAGAGAACTGTGCTCGTTTTCTTTTTCTGTTAGAATTAGATATAGCATTCATCCATAATCTGAGCTCTACAATAGCCGCAATCACTGTGTCACTGGCCCCTGAAATGAATTCGTAGATTCAGCAATCACTGCACTATCAACATACATTAGGTGTAGCATTTAAATCTTCTACTGAGACTATTGCCATTTTATCTGTCCAAAGTAGTGTGCAGTGTGTATGTGTGTGTGTGTGCGCACACGTATGTGTGTGTATATATATGTATATATGTAACACATATATATACATATATATATATGTATATGTATGTATATGTTTGTGTGTGTGTGTGTATCTATATCTATCTCCAAGCTAACTTCTCTTGTGTTTATCAGCGTTCTGCCTCCTCTCTACATTGGTGTCATGTTACTAGAAACAAATGTTGTGGAGCAGTAGATTACCATATACATCGTCTAGGAGTTCCTTTGGCAAATGAAAAAATATTGAAATTTTTATAAGGAAAAAAATGTAATTTTTTGTTTTGTTATTTTCTTCATTAGCTTCAGTATTTTTCAATTATTTATGCATTCAAAGAACAGGTTTTTAAGTGATGGTTGAGATAATCATACCCTTTGCTTAATAAAGTGAAGGTTACATTGGCTAAAACACAGGAAAAAACTACTTCAAAAAAATATAATTGAAGTATTTATTTTTAGTTTCAGAAATTTACTTTACATACTGAAATTATTCTTTCTAGAGATCATATCTCTTTTCTCTGTGGCTAATTAATCCAGTTCTTTGAGAGACTTATTATCGCCAAACATTAAAAAATAATTAGTATTTGGAAGAATACAATTATAAGTGATTGTATCCATAAAGTACTAAAATTTTGAAAAGATCATTTAAAGTGGGGCCTGCATGTTTTTTCATCATTACCGCAAAATAATAATTTGACCATTTTTGAGAGCTCTGCATTGAACTGCTTGTGAAAAGAAGGTCTCGGTGACAGTCTTCAATGAAAATAAAATATAGTTTATCAAAAAGAAATGGTATGGTTAGGCATAATCTGTGCTCCTGTTACTCTTTTAACATATGTTTATGTTGGAAGACCTATCTGTTTTTATGTTTGTCTCCAGCTCAATCTTGTAATAGAGTTCTCCTGAATTTGGAGAACTCTATTTAGTCTGTCATCATAGAAATTGGTGGCAGGTTGCAAAGGTTTTAAGTTCAAGAATGCTGATTATTAGTATGTTAAAGTGACCTCAACACGTTCCAAAACATATTGATATAATTGTAGCTCATCATTCATATTCTGTGAGATAAAATAAAGATAATACTACTACCATGGATTTTATAAAATAACTTTCAAGAAGCTGAGAGCATCATTTATTTTAGTACAAGGTGTTTGAGGATCACTTTTTTTTTTTAAATGAAAATATAGAAAGTAGCAGATGGGAAACGACCATAAAGATGCCATTCATAAATAGCTGTGATATCCACTGGCAATTCATTCATTCATCAAATAACTGTTAACTACCTACTGTGTGCCACAGCATCTTGCAGCAGTAAAAAAACACAGTAAGTTTTAAAAAATACAACAAGTCAGAATGGAAATGAGCAATGACTGCTAATCAGTATGGGCCCTTTTTGACTGGTGATAAGTGTTCTAAAATTCTATTATAATGATGGTCGTGCAACTTCGAATATAGTAAAAACCACTGAGTTGTGCACGTGCACTTTAAATGAGTGGGTTTTATGGCATGTGAATTATGTTTCAGCAAAGCTATTAGAAAAAAAATGCTTTACTGATGGGAGAGAAAAAGGAAATTGGTTATAATAATGGCTTCAAGCCATTGTTGACCAACTAGGCAAGCATGCATCACACAGCCTTTGAGGCAGTTCCGAAGAAGGGAGGCCACTTGGATCGGGCATAAGTGTCCCTCTACTCTGGCTGTACAAGCTCAGCCTTTGCGACACAATGCTTATTATTATTATTTTTTTTAACAGTCACAAATTTATAGAAAAATGTCCATGTTAAAACACTTTTTTTCTAATACCATGAGAGAGTACAGTTACCACCTGAAACCCCCTTGTCTCCCAATACATCAGGGTATATTTCCTAAAAATAAGCACATTCTCCTGCATAACTACAGTTATGGCCATCAAAATGCAGAAATTAATATTAACACGTTACTGTCATCTAATCCTCAGACCCTGTTCATGCCCTGCATTGAGTCTTTCTCCATCTCGGATAGTTTTCTCAGTCTTTCCTGGATTTTTATGAGCTTGACGCTTTTAAGGAATTATTTTGTGGATTTTAGAATGGCCCGCAATTTGGGTTTTCCCTGTGTTTCCTCCTGATCACATTCAGGTAATGTAACCTTTAGCAGCAGCATTAGAGAAGTGACCCTGTGCTCTTCTCATTACGTCCTGTCCAAACGTGCACAGTTTCAATTTGTCCCATTGCCGATAACGTTCGCTTTCAGTCGTTTGATGGAGGCAGGGTCTGCAGGGGTTCTCCGATACACCATTACTCATTTTCTTTAAAAAGTTAATAAGAATTTTATAGAAGGTACTTTGAACCTACGTACATCTCACATTCTCCATCAAACTTTCAGTGTACAATTATCTGTTTTGTTCACTGATAATAACCCCCATTGCCATTATTATTTTGATACTCAAATTGCCTGAGAATCTAGGCGTTGAGAACCTCTTGAAGGTCGCTTCTGTGTCCTTTTGATGAGTTCCCACAGCCTTTTAAGCCCTTCCTGGCTTTCTGGCACAAGATGTTCTAGTCTCATCTTGTTCTTTCTCCGAGAAGTCCTTGTTCCTTTTGGTGGAGAATGGTTTGCAGAAGTCAAGATCTGGCATGAGTCATGCTCTTGCTTTTGAGCCGTTGCTGCCCACAGGCCTGTCAAGAGGCAGAACTAGAAAATACATGTACGTGTATATACATTTACGTGTAACTTCATCTCTCTGCCTCAATATTAAAATCCGCGAGTTTACACTAACAGCTGTAATTCCACGCCAGTATCACCTCTCTTTCCCTATTTGTGACTCCTTTCTCTAACCAGGTGATGGAGCTGGTTTTTCATTTTTCTTAATGTATTTACTTTTTACAGAAACAACCCCCGCCTTAGCTGTCACCCATCTTAGCTGTCATCCTCTCCCTGGTGCAGAATCCCTCCTCCTTGCAGTCAGTTTTCAGCACCCCGTGCTGGGCTGGCCGCCGCCCGCCTCACCCTGCCGAGGGTCTCACGCTCGATTCCAGACCACTCCTCCATCTGGACGCCCTCCGCACCAGCCCCGTGCCCCAGGACTCTGCATCCAAACGCCGGTGTGGGGATGCCCTTCCCATCCCCCCTGACATCCATCTCACTCTCCCCTAGCCCCCCTACACTTAGCCATGCCCCCCTCACCCTGCTGGGGCTCTGACACCCCGTGCGAGGCCACCTCTCTGTGGCAATGCCTGCGTCACTCGCTGGGAGCAGCCCTACTCCAGGCCACTCTCGTGTGGATGCCCTCGTCACTCAGTTCTGACTCCACATCGGCCCTTTTCACAGACGCCTCCTCACCCCACTGGGCCCCCACGTCACATTCTGACACAGCGTGACTTTCCCTTTTCCACTGGTCTGGACACCTCCCTTGCTCTACCCCAGTGAATGGCTTTAGGACTGAATTGTTCAGAAAGGGACGTGAAAGGAAGTTAGAGACGAGAGGAAGGGGAAAAGCTGACACCATATTTTAACTTGACGTGTCTTGTTCACCTACTAGAACAAAGTCTGTGGGGGAAAGGACCACATTTTTTTTTTATATATACCTTTTAATTCTCAGCTCTTAACAAAGTATCTGACAGAGTTAAGAAAGTAACTCAATAAGTGTTTGTTAAATTAACCTCATCCAAGTTGAAAGCTGAGAATTTATGTAATTCCAAGCTTTAGCTGTTATCAATGATCTCAGTAAAATCTTCAGAGCATTATTTTAGAGAAGAAGGTGAATCTTAAGCAGTTTTGCCATTTGTCCTTCAAATGTCCTGGAAGAAATACAACAAAATCGTTTTTTCACGGGGTGGGGGGAGGGGTTAATCTTCTTTATACAAGTTGCTGATAATTTGAGCTGATGTATTTTGAAATCATAGATTTAATAATAGCAATGTTAGATACACAGCTTTCATTCTTATTAGAAGCAAAAATTATAGGCGATCAAAATTATGTCTTATTTCTCCATTTGCATAATACACGTAAGTGGATTAGCTTCTCTATATGCTCAATCTTATAGTTAATCCAAGAAACAAAATATGTGGAAAGAATATTAAAATAAATGATGTTTGGAAGAAAGCATGACATAGGAGAAATAAAAACTGAAGGTTTATTCTGAAATATAAGGCCTTGACTTTTAGTTCCTGTTTCTGGCGGGAACAAGCTTCTGTTTGCATCCTTCCTAGGAAATTTGTTTATTCATCGTCACTAAAATATAGCACATTTTCTTCAGTTAGCTCTCTTTTGGACTACATAGTGTTTTTATTTGCTATTTCATTTGACACTCAGGAAACTCACCAGGCAAGTGTGGATCTTCACAAACACCTGGAGGCACACCTGGGGTGAGGGTGTTACAGACGCACAGGGCCACCAGGTTTCTCCTCCTGCCAGTCGCTGGACTGACGCTGAGGACACGAGAGTGAACAAACGGGCAGGCAGTCTTGCATCGTGACACATATTCCAGTGGAAGACACAAATGAAGAATGTGTATATGAGAGAGAGAGAGTGTGTGTGTGTGTGTATCTCTTAGATAGTGGTAAGTCTTGTGACAATGAGTGAACAAGACAGGAAAGCAGGGTTTGGAGTAGTCTGTACAGGGTACAGAGATGGGTTGCAATTTAAAATAGGTGGGTTAGGAGCCTTCACTAAGAAGGTGACAGTTAAAGAAACGAATGTGAGGGAGCCAGTCACGTGGATATCGGGGGCTACAATGTTGCAGGCAGAGGGAAGAGCAAGTGCAAATTCTCTGCGGTAAATGCTACAAATATTTCAATTTATAAAGTTCAGTTTTCTCAGTGTCATGTTGACTCCCACCTTTTTCCCCCTCCCATTCTCTCCTTTCCACCACGTCGCTAATCTCATTTCTGGAATCTGTTCCATCTTCTCTCCCAATTTAGGTATCCCAGTTGAGATTCCTGCCATCTCTCACCTGTTACAAGAGGCCTCTAACCCCCTTCTCCACATCTCTCTGCCTCCCTTTTGCTGTGCATCTTCCTTGCACAGCTGGTTGTGTCCTTTCGCTCCGAAACCCAGCCACGTGGCTTTCACACAGCATTCCAGAATATGGGAGTGTAGGACCATACGTCAGCTCCGAAGCACCCTAAGATCTGCCCTGTTCGCTAACTTAAATGATTGTTTCCTGTGACAGAATATCGCCTGCCCGTGTACACTTCTCTGCCTTTACTCATCCTGGACTATGGTATTTCAGTCTCACAACTATTGAAAAGTTACTCATAATTCAAATCTCGGTTCCAATGTCACCTTTTCCTGAAATGTTTCCTGATCTATCCAGTTAAAATGAACTACTTACCTGGCTTCAGTTTTATTTAAATATCTCTCTGCTCATTGGATAAAAGCTTTCTTTAAGTACGAGAGCCTGTCATATTCATCTTTACATTCGTAATACCTATCTGTTTGCTTTTCACATCATATGTACTTAATATGTGTTTGAATTTAATATTAATACAATTAATGTTAACTGTAAAGCCATAAATCTTGCGATAATGCACCTGGCAATAATGCAAATGAGAATAACTTGAATTCAAACATGAATGATTGGCAGGTGGTTCCTTTGCTCTAGTTGATCCCTTTACTCAAAGTTTCTCAGAAAGAAGAGGGACCGTGAAGCTAAGGTGATGCCGGACAGGAAAAATTATAAAATCCTGTCTCAGGAAGCAGGGAGGTGGGAGTCGGTCCCCAGCATTCCCTCAGCCCAGTCTCTCTGGATCGGGCCAGTAAAATGTTCATCAACTAACCAGATTTCTGGGATCACTGCTGCTGCCCCGGACATCCCAATGTCCCCATCAATTCTTAAACTAGAGCTGTTACCACTGGGTGCCAACAAACTTCAGTCCAGAGTAGGTGGAGTTTACATCAGAGACGCTGAGCTCCCACATGACCTGCTGAACAGCTCACCTTGGTCATGTGGTTAATCTTACAATAACGCATCCTCACATTGTAGCAGCAAATGTCTCAGGCCATTTGAGCTGCTACAACAGAATACCATAGACCAAGTGACTGATGAACAGCAAATTACTCTCTCACAGTTCTGATGGCTGAGAAGTCCAAGATCAGAGCGAAGGCAGGTTCCACGTGTGCTGAGGGCCTGCTTCCTGATCCAGAGATGGCCGTCCTACTATGTCCTCACATGGGAACGCTGTCCTACTATGTCCTCACAAGGCAGAAGGAGCTACAGAGCTCTCTGGCCTCTTTTTTATGAGGGCCCCACTTGCGTGACTTAATCAAAGGTCCCCCTCTTAATACGAACACATTGGGCATTAAGGTTTAACTTATGAAAGGCGGGGGGCAAACATTCAGCCTATAGCAGACAGCACTGACTGCATGAAGGCAAGGTGCTGTTGTACCATTTCCTAACATCTCACTGTAAACCAGATCCTATGCCAGATGGATAGTAGGTATTGTTTTGTTTTGTTTTGTTTTGTTTCTTAATCTGTTGGTAAATAATCTGATGCTAATAGAAGAAAAATTTGTTGTCCAAGAATGTAGAGCTAAGTAAGTGGCAGACATAAGAAGAATTGAATTCCCAGCCTGAGTCTCATGCCAAACTCCTCATCCTTTCTTCATAAAGGAAAGAAAGACCAGGAAAAAAAAAATAGTGAAGGAAGCAGGGGAGAAATACATGTTTGAAACAGAGGAGACAAGCTGCCGTCTCTGCTCTTTTAGCCCCAGAGGTCTGATTCTGCCCAGGAAGTAGACGCTTCTAACTTTGTTCTTTACCTCTGTTCCCTGTCTGCTCATGTCTGGCGTCGGAGACTTCTCCCACTGCTCTCTCCTTGACTGAGTATCCGTGTTTCCCCAGGGCATTGAAGCCATGGAGCAAACAAGTAAGGAGGAAAAGAGAGCAAAGATGAGTAAAAGGAAGAAATAAACTCTGGTGCAGGAAGTTCTGAAATTCCAGTGAATTAGTTCACTTTTAATTGTGTTTAATAAACCATTCTGTCTTTTATTTGCATAAGGGTGTTGGAACATTATTATCTTTGAAATGCAAATTACGTGATTAGCCATTGTTCACTTTCTGTACTCTTTAATTATTTATCTTGTGGATGGGGGTGTTGGTCACAGACTCTACTGATTAAGAACCAAAATGATCTACACCCACATGGCTTAGTGTCTGCATTAACCCGACTTGACTTTTCAGTTTTCTTCGTTCATGTGACTGCACTGCTCCACTGTCTTCATCAATAAGATTTTACCTATCCAAGAAACTCTTCCCCAGGAAGATAAAAAATTTCACATAATTTTCTTGTTCCTTTCAGGAATTTTTGCAAATTAATTTAAAGGACTGTCGAACTACTAAGCTCTCAAGAGATAGCTTTAGAAGATGCACTTGGAAACGCTCATCTTGTGCATCCACCAATCCTAAATTGTTACATAGTAATTCTTAGCCAATCCCAGTAGAGCCCTCACTTATTGAAACACCTGTCTTAACCCAGAACCTCCACCCTTGACTCTCCCTAAAAAAAAGTCTAAATATCTGGACTATGTCCTTCCTCTTCTGAGAGACTGCTAAAACTGTGTCAAGGAAGCTGTCTCCATCGTGGTGGTTAGCAATGAACTCAGCTCTGTCTTAAAAAAAGCCTATTTTATTGATATTTTAAGGGAATCACTATTCAACGTTGGGATGATTGAAGCCATTTCCCCTCAGGGTTATGAAATTAAACTAAAGGTCTAATTCTGCTCAGGAAAGAGAAACCTCTTCTCTTTATCCTATAGAATCTGTAAGCAACGTATTTTTTTTTTCCTGTGAAGAGAAAGTACACTGTCAAAAGCTTACAATAGCACAGAAATTGGAAAAAAAGAATTTATCATTTTTGTCAGAGAAAACTTAGTGGAAAAAATACAAAATCATTATAAAAACAATTTATTTGAAGTTACATTTTGAGATTACGTTATTTTCTCTGTGGTATTCAGACACCTAAAATTCACTTTAAAATATGTTGGTGAACAATTTTTATTCTCCAGAAGTATATTTTAAAAACAGCAATATTTCATAATAACAGTATAAAGTGAAAATAATTGACTCTCTTGCCTTGTGGGACTGGGCTTTTAATCTAAATAGATATGAAACATAATGACATTCATCTGTATGAGACATTTGTAGACTTAAGAGAAATTAAGTCTACAGGCTTATAAAACTAGTTAATAAATCAGCAAATAGGTAAAACTTTTTCAGAACACTCTCAAGGGACTCTTTACTCCTTTGCAATGTGTTACCTGTTTTATATACCCTTTTAAAAAAGGTTCATAACCCATTGAATGTTTGGCAAAAAGAATGTATGGAATTAAAATTTACAAGAGCTTACATTTATGTCATTTTTGATTTAACAATTGTAGAAGACTTGTTCAAAAATCACTCCTGATTTTCATTTTTTTTTTTTTTTGTAGTTTTCTAAAATGCTGCTGCTATCGGGGCATAAAAGCCACACTTCCTATAGTAGAAATACTGTCACGTAACCATTAAGGCCACAGTAAAAGGCAAAATGTTGCAGCTAAAAGTATTTTTAATGACTTGAAATTGCTTGGAGTGCTTTCTAGAAGTAAAAGGATGCTGATTTATTTACCTAGTATACTTACCTAAATTAATTTGGCAGGATTGCTTTGGACCTAATCCTTTTACAATGAAATTTATATGTTAATATTTTTAAATGGCGCATTGTTTTTCCCTGAAGGATGCATATTGCAATGACATGAATCTACCAGTAGTCGATAAAGAAGTAAATTAACCCATTGCTGAGACATAAGCCAAGATCACATTTTTACATAAACCACACACATTTATGATTTTACGTAACCTTACAGATAAAACACCACTATGTAAACTGTTAATGAGAACAAATAGAATCACATTTTATTTTTAGTTTGCCCTGATGTATACTTTCCACTAGGAAAGATGGAAAAGGCTTTACTCTGCCATCATTTTTGTCATAGTGTTTTTAAAATTTGTTGGTTTGTTTACATTTTAAATGAATGGGGTCTGTGTATACCTTTCTGATTAAGCACAATCTTTACAGATTGATTTCTAAGGAGTTTTTTGGTATCAGCCATTTTCCCATGTGTTTTTCTCTTCTTTTATGGAAATAGTGACCATAATTACTCGCATATAAATAGATTCTTCCGAGAGCAAAGTCAGAACAGGTGTACTTTGGCATGTGAGTGAATGGCATGTTCACTTACTCCAGTTTTATGCCTTGTGTTTTTTTCCAGTTTTGGCATCTTCTTGGTACTTAGGGCTGTGGCCTTGCCAGTAAGTTTGAATATATTGTTCTGTGCATGAACTGTGAAATACATTGTTTGATAACTAATAATTGACGTGCATTGTTAAATGAATGTGTCAGGTTCGTATAGCTGACATTTAACTCGTTTTTCCTATGTGCCTGGTCCTGTGGTGAGTCTGCGCTGTAGACTGACTGACTGTCGATCACGACAATTCATTTGTTGAACCCCTAATCCCCAATGCAACGAGATTCGAAGGTCGGGCCTTTGGGAAGCAGCTAGGTATTGAGGGGGGCGTGAACGGCATTCGTGTCTATGAAAGAAGAGATGTGAGATGAGAGAGTTTTGTCTCTTCTGCCATATGAGGACACAGAGAGAAACAGGCGTTGTGCCAATGTGGGAGAAAGCCGTCCCTCACCAAGACCCTGACCCGCTGGCACCCTGGTCTCGGGACTCCCAGCCCCCAGAACGGGGAGAAATAAATGTCCATTGTTTCAGCCACCCACTCTGCGGTGTTCCATTGTGGCAGCCTGAAATAACTACAATGGCATGTCATATAATAATTTTTTATAAATTCTTACAGGAACTATTGTTATCATTGCTTTACAAAGGAAGAAAACTGAGGTTAGAGAGATTAAAGAGTTTGTCCAAAACACACAGCAACTAAAAGGCGTCCAGGACTACATCTGGGTTGTCTGTTCCTCCCCAGACAGGGCTCGTAACTACTGCTATGCACTGCCTTTCAGGCTTATTTGTCTTGATTGTCCATTTGACTAACATTTCCCCCGGGACAGACAGACAAACAGCAAAGGCACAGGAACCTCAAAATGAAAACCAGTATTTTTTGAGCAGGTTGTGGTATTATTATGTAGTGAAGGTAGATTTCCTCTCACACATCCCCCAAGCAGGAGACATATGAAAATTATGGGCAAGTCAACTGGAAAATATTATTCAAGACACAAAGAATTTATTTTCTACAACTTCTTAGGAACATTTCTCAATTTATTTTTAAAGAAGGCTAGTGTAACTATAGGTTACTTTGTAGGTCAGTCTTAACAAACTATAGGTTAAAATCTAAAGAAAATTTTGTGAACTGTTGCATATTTGTTATATGTGTGTGGGGGGTGAGCGAAGATGGAGTTCAGACAAATATGCCTCTGAAAATCTAGGAGGTGCTTTTTAAGGAGTATTGCAAAAACACATTCTCCATCTCCCTACTAATGGCAGAAAAGAATACTTTGTTGTTGTTCAGCCTAATGGTCCAGTGTGGTCTTATCTACAATCCCATTATCCATCCCATTTCCTCGATGATAGGAAGCCCTGCCAGCCCCATAAGAGGACTTGCTAAGGTTGTTCTTGGATGCTTCACTCTCCTGCAAACGCGAATGGCGTTGTTTTCAAGATGCTGCATTTTTTTTTAAGTGTCATGATTCTTTCCTTTTACATCTTGGAATTATCTACTTCAGCAGGTCTCTTTCTGTTCACCGTTTATTAATTTGTAACATAATTTTCATAAATACATTTAAAAAATTAGATGTTCTGGAACTTCTTCCCATTCATACTTTAACCATTCCAAATTAAACATTTACTCCTCACTATTTTTTCCATCTGTTCTACTCTACCGCAGCATCACCTGCTTGCCTCCGCTTTCCCAGGTGTGTGTTGAGAGAGTATCAGGAGTTCAGTTTTATGTCATATGACAGAACCAGAAAGGAACTTTAACTTGACACTTTCTCCAGCAGTTGGAGTATACACAGGCAGCCTGTGGCTTGCAGACGTAGCTGGCATGTTTGTCATTTAGGCACTCTTACAAACATAGATTCTAAAAATCATCCCAATATAACCTTATGAAAGAAAACTCTACAATGGAATGGATTTTCACATTCAGAAATTATGTACATTTTCTCAGCATGATATCCACTTACCTATCACTTTATGCCACATAAAATGATAAATTATCCAGTGTGATCTAAAGCCATCTGAAACATTTAAAAGTTTTGTAGTATAGTATTTTAAAGTCGACTAACCATTATATAAAATTAATAAGATAGTTTATACAGTTTCTTGCTTTATTGATTGTGGGTAATAACCTGTAGCTGGAAATACAATAGAATGATGTGACTAACTGCCTTTAAAAAAAAATTTATTTAAACTTGAGTAATTTATTTTAGTGTTCTCGGATTCCTTTCCCTTCTGAAATTTTAGAGAGGCACGATCAGACAATATTGAGTTGCTTTATTCGCTAAAAATTTTGTGGAGAATTTCTTTAAAGGAAGATGTGGATTTTAATGCATACATTTTTTTAGACAGATTATTGAAGTTGAAATTTCATTTCAAGAGGCAGTCAGCTTTGTTTAACTCTATATTTTTAGTATCTAGAGTTACTGAACCAGATTTTGCTTTCGCTTTAATTAATAACTATAGGATGTGAGGCAGTTCCAGTGCTGCTTTTTCTATTAACTTGCAATTTCCTGGAGGAAATTAATAAAATGAAAGAGGGGGGTGGCCAGCAAGAATAAATACATGCTACAGTTGCAAGTCACTAAAATCCATCAGAGTAAATTAAGCTGCACAGTTATTTATTTTTTTTTTAAGTCTCTGAAGTTTGTTAATCCTTAGGGCAAAATTGACAAGCAACAGGGCCATCCCCAAAAGTGATCAACTTTAGTATAAAAGACATCACCTAATTAACCACCTAATTACTTAAAACATTTTGCTAGATATCATAGCTTTATAGATAAGAAAGTAGATTCTAGAAACATACTGCCTGAGTTTGAATTCTTTCTCTGCCATGTAGTGGCAGTGGGAATTTAGACAATTTATGTAATGAATTTCGACAACTTCTGTATCTCTTCTCTTTGTGTTACAAGTGAGAATCATAATAACACATATCTTATATGGTTATGTGAAGATTAAATGGGTTAATATGTACAGTACCTGGTACACAGTAAGTGCTACATTTGACTACACTCAGCCTTTGTTTTTTATTCAATAATACATATTTTAAATCGTCTTTTAATTTAACTATCTTCCTATAATCACTGGAGCTAAATCTTTAGAAGAAAAATTTAAGTTCTTAAAATACTCCCAAATTTTGTTTTGTGTTTCTGAGTCTTTCACTATGAATTTGCCTACTTTTTTAGTGTTTTGCCCGGGAATCCAAAGGTACACACACAACTTAATACAATAGAATTAAGTCAATATCATCAGCATTGAATTCCAAGTGACTGAGAATTTTTTCAAGTTAAAGGGCTTTTCTTGCTGAGATTCCACAATTTCTTGAAAAATATTTTGGAAGAATATTTCCAGTTGACGAGGATAGAAAAAGAAACACAGCAGCTGGAACCTTTAATTATTAGCATTTAGATCTGCAATGTGACTTCCCTGGTAATCGTGGCCGGCTTGACAGGCTTTGCAGACTGTGGTCGCCTTTTCGTAGTTATGCGTATGTCTATTCTACAATCAAGATGTATTGCAGTTTAAATAAAGACGAAATAAAAATGTGGAATTAAGGGCTGCACTGCATCGACTGTATTGTTTATAATTAATTATCTATAGTTAATAGCATTAACGAATTTTAGTTTTGGCTTCTTTTGAACTGCATTTAGATGCCTGGTCGGTGACATACCTGAAATAGTTTCTTGTCCTTTATTATCATGTGCTTATGTGCTCAACTGAGCATGTCTTATCACTAGGATTCCTTATAAAAGTTGCTTTTAATTTCCCAAATTAAAGATTTCTCTTACATTACAAGTACCCTAGTTTTGAGAGTTATTTTTCTGGATGGGGGAGGTTGGAGGAGTAGTAAGTAGTACCTTTTATCATCCCATTTGATATGATTTATTTTTGCTCTATGGATTATTAAACCGTTGCTTTTTATTAAGTAATAATAATGACTAAAGTAAATGTTAATAAAATAACTAAAATATATATGCTAACAAATTCATCCTTTTTTTTTTTCCCAGCACTGGGTTAAGTGGACTATACTTGAGAAAGACATTATTTGGAAAACGTTGCTAATTTGTTGTTATCATATTTAAAATAACATTAGTGAAATTCAAAACAGTGTCTTTTTTCAGCGTAGCTCACCTAAACCAGTGCTATGAAGGAAATTTCCCTTTATATTGTAAATAGAATTCCTTAGTTATGAATATACCATAATTTATCTTTTCATAGATTATAGACTTCTGTGTTAGTTTGAAGCTACTATGAAGAAAGGTGCTGTTACCATATGTGTACAGATCTTTTCTGTGGACATGTTTTTATTTCTCTTGATTAAATACCTAGCGGTGGTACTCTACTGGTAAATTATATGATAAATATATGTTTAACTTTATGAGACTCTGCCAAACTCTTTTTCCAAGGGGCTGCATGCAGTGCTAAACATTCCCAACGGCAATCTATGGAAGTTCTCATTGCTCCACATTCCAACTCTGTTAGTTTTAGCCATTCTATTGGGTATCTTCTTATGGGTTGACTTTGCATTTCCCTGATGACTACTAATGTTGAGTATCTTTTCATTTGCTTATTGCATTTGTATAACTATTTTGGAAAAAGGTTCAAATTTTTTGTCCAATCTTAATTGGAGTGTTTGTCTTGCTATAAAGCTATAAGATCGTAAGATTTTAAAAAATATATTTTGGATACAACTTCATTTTAATATATGTGTTTTGCAAATATTTCCTCCCAGTGTGCAGCTTGCCTTTTCTTAAGAGTGTCTTTTGAAGAGCAGATGTTCAATTTATTGAAATATTTTTTGTTTGTTAGTTTATTTATGGTCAAGATTTTGATGTGAAATTTAAGAAATCTTTGCCTAACTCAAGGTCACAAAGATTTTCTGATATTTTCTTCTAGAAGTATTATGCTTTAGCACTTACATTTTTGTCTTATTATATTGCACTTTGAGATTTTGTTTTGTTGGATTTTGTTTTTTGATTAATATATAGTGTGATATAAGGGCCAAATTTTTTTCATATAGATACCTAGTTGTTTCAGCACTTTCTTTGACCCTATTGCATTTTACCTCACTTGCTTTGCTGCAGATTAGTTGACTATATATGTGTAGTTGTATTGATTAACTCTATTTTATTCTGTTGATAGTATGTTTATGCTTTATGCTAATCCCACAATGTCTTAATTACTGTGGTTTTCTAGTCAGTCTTGAAGGATGTAGTATGAATTCTGCAATTTGTATTTTTTTTCAAACTTGTTTTGGCTCTTGTAGGTCTTTTTTTTTTCTCCATATAAATTTTAGAGTCAACTTTTCAATTTCTCAAAAAAAAAAAAACTCAGCTGGGATTATGATTAGAATTTGTTTGATTGTATGGGAAGAGTTGACATTTTAACATTCTTGTGTCTTCTAAATTATAAACACGATACTATCTCTCCATTTATTTAGGTATTCTTTCACTTCTCTCAGCAATATTTTATATTGAAATGTTTTGTTAAATTTGTACTTATTTTATTTTTAAAGCTATTGCAAATGGTACTTTTTTTATTTCCATTGCCAATTGTATGTGGTCGGTCATTAAATGCTAAAATACAATTCATTTGTGGGTATTGATACTTTGTCTTGTGATCTTGCTAAAGTCAATTTACTAATTTTAATGTTTCATAGATTCTTTAGGGTTTTCTATATAGAAAGTCATGCCATCTGCAGATAAACAGTTTTAACTTCTTCCTTTCCCATCTGTCTGCCTGTTGTTTCTTTTCCTTGCCTTATTGCATTGGCTAGGACTTCTAGTACACCATTGTATTGACATTGAGATCTTAGGAAGGAAATATTCAGTCTTTCAACATTAAGTATGGTGTTAAATTTAGGTTTTTCCAAATGTTTCTTTCTCAGGTTTAGGAAATTTTCTTCTATTCTTGGTTTGCCAAGAATTTTTGTTAGGATCAGATGCTGGCCTTTGATAATGTTTTTCTGAACATTTTTTAGGTGGTTTTACTTTAGTTTGTTGATACAGTAAAGTAAGTTGATTGGTTTGCCAGTGTTAAACTGACATTACCTTTTATGGAGTAACCTCACTTAGTCGTGACATGTTATCGTTTTTATGTATGGCTGAATTCAATTTGCTGTTTTTAAAGGTTTTTTTTTCTTTTTTTGTTTGGTTTTGTGTTTGTTTGTTTGTTTTTCTTCTATGTTTATGAGGTATACCGCTCTATAATTCTGATTATTTGTCATGTCTTTGTGCAATTTTGGTATCATAGTAATGCTGGCTTCATAAACTGGGTGGGGACATGTCCCTTCCTGATCTATTTTCTGGAAGAGTATGTATATAGAATTGGTATTACGTCATTCTTAAATGTTCGCTAGAAATTATCAACTAAAGCCATCTGGTCCCTGTTTTTTTGTGTTTTTTTTGGGGGGTGGGGAGGCGTTTAACTAAATCCTTAATAGATTAGATTTATTTAATAAATATAGGGATGTTCAGGTTACATAATTCTTCCTAAGTTCTGGTAGTTTGTGTTTTTCCAAGAATTTATCATTTTATCTATGTTATCAAATTCATTGATATTCCCATATTATCTTTTTAATGTTTCCTATCATTTTTTAATGTCTTCACACTCTTTAGTGATATATTCTCTTTTATTCCTGATATGTGTCTTCCATTTTTCTTCATCAGTCTTACTAGAGATTTATCAAAATTTTTGATGTTTCCCTAGAAATAGCTTTTAGTTTTATGCATTTATTTTCTATTTTGTGTGTCATTGATATTTATCTGTTATTTCCTTCTATCTGTTTGGGTTTCATTTACAACTTCTTTCTTAATGTCTTAGGATGGAATCTTGGATTATTGATTTCAAACTTTTGTTCTTAGTAAAAGCATTTGAAGGTATTAATTTCCCTTTAGGTACTCCCTTTAGCTACACTGCTAAATAGGAAGCCAAGCTAATTTGATATGTTGCATTTTCATTTTCATTCAATTCAAAACATTTTTTAATCTTCCTTGTGAATTCCCCTTGGACCCTTGGATCATTTAGAAGTATATTGTTTAAGGTCCATGTATTCGGGGATTTTTCAGATATCTCTCTATGGCTTAATTTTAGTTTAGCTCTCATGTTGTCAGAGAATAACTTCATGTGATTTTCATCCCTTTAAGTTTGTTATAGTGTCTTTTAAATTCAGAATATGATCCATCTTGGTTAATGGTTCATATACACTTGAATAGAATGTCTATACTGTTCTTGTCTGGAGTTCTAGAATTATCTATCAGGTCAGTTTCATTGATGATATTATTGACATCTTTTACATCCTTAGTTCTGCATTCTTACTGATCTGTCCTTAGTTCTACGTTTTTCCTGAGAGAGAAGTGTTAAAGTATCCAGTTATAATTGTGGTCTTGTCTATTTCTTTATTAACTTCTGTCAGTTTTTGCTTCATGTATTTTGAAGCTCTTTATTAAACATGTGCACATTTAGGATTGTTATGTCACCTTGGTGAAATGACTCCTTTATCATTATATAGTGTCATTGCCTTTTTCTGGTAATACTTTTTGGTCTGAGCTCTACTTCCACTATTAATATAGCCATTCCAGCTTTCTTTTAATTACCATTTGCATAAAATATCTTTATCATTTTACTTTTAACCTGTGTTTATATTTAAAATGAATTACTTGTAAACAGCTATATTTAGGTCATGCTCCCCCCCTTACTCCCACTGCCCTCAATATGACTGTTCTACCTTTTAATTCATATATTTAGAGCACTTACATTTAATATAATTACCAATATGGTTGGGTTACAGTCTTTTATCTTATTTGTTTGCACGGCCCTTGTTATGAGAATTCTGCAGTCTCATATGTATTTTACTGCATTTCCTTTCTCCTACTCTACGTGCAGCCATTATAAACTTAATCCGATTCTTTCAATGGGCCACTTTTCACAGCCTCCTGATATTTCCACAGCTGCTCTTTTTGCCTACTTCACCCTGTCCTGTCTTCTCCTGTTCTCAGTATCACTTTCCTAATTCTTGCTCATTCTTCAGATTGTAGAAAAGATTGTATTCCCCTAAGAAGTTTGTATCTATGTATTTCAAGTCTGAGTCAGTGCGTTGTCTCTACCTTTGCTTCACCTACCCTAGAATTTGTCCCATTAGCATCGATTTTTTTAAATTTAAGCTCTATAGGAGTATGCCAGAGAATGGAGGAGGATGTCTTTTTCTTCAGAAAGGGGGACCCTCTTGCCAGGTTGCCATGAGTGTCTACCACTATCACACTCTCAGAACCTCATTTTGGACTGCTGCTACAGAGTCCTTTTGCTCCTCTTGCCTGAGAGACCATCTCAGTTAAACCAATGAGGGCGTTCCCTGGCACCCCTGCTGGGATGTCTTTTCCTAACAGACAGCTTAATTACAGCGTTGTCAGGCATATTGTTATATTGTATTTTTTAGTACTCTTTCAGATAATTTCTGTTTTTAGCAAACAGAAAGTGTGTGTGTGCTGCTTGTAGAAAACTGGCACTACGTCTTTGAAAATTCAGTGCTATTGTTTTTCACTAATAGCGGCCTGAATACGTACCACTGGCAGAGTACCACAATCTGATTTTATGCTATTGCAATAGGATAGCTGCTGGTTAGGCTTGGTCCCCTTATGAAACAACATTCTTTTTGTATTAGATTATCATAGAGCATTAAATAACCTTTCTTAAATTGATTCTTAAAATTTCCACAACAAAATTCATCACCATTAATACATCAAGATAGCAGCAGTTATAAAATGGTACTAAATAATAGATAGATGTCTAAAAAACAATATGTAGTTTTTAAAAAATCCTCACAAGACAAATTATGATAATAGGTATTGACAAAAAACGTGGTTTATTTGTAGAAAACGCAATTATAGCAGACATTTTCAAGTATATTTTTTCTTACACCCTTAATTAACATTATTCAGACATTTCTTAGAACGTCTTATACCTACAAAATAATATTTTTTGACATCCAAGTACAGTATTAAAAGGAGAATCTTATAAGAGTTATTTATTTTTTCATTTGAGCCATAATGGTGAATCTCATTTTTATTATCTTGGTGGTAGGAAGCTACAGTTTGGGAGATTTTTTGCTTTATGGAAAGAAGAGAAAATTGTATCCCATTTAAAAAAAATAAGCAAGATAGGTCAAAATCCAGTTTATTTCCTGAATATCACATCAAGGTAAGATCAAGTAACTGAACGATCTAACTCAGCCTTCTAAATGTTTTTATACATTAATTTAGGGAGCAATTATGAGAGTATAATTAGTGAATCAGTAAATACTTTTTAAAATCCTACTTGAGTCATAATATCAGCCATATGGGGGAAAATATGATACTGATTTGGTCAGCAATAGTAACTTACTTCCCCAAAAATATTTTTTTAGTGAAAAAATTTATTTTCAAAGAGATTTTTCAGAACTTGTTACCAGCTGAAGATCAGAATATTGTAGTGGTTCCTTTTTTAATTAAAAAGATTACATACTCATTTTAATCATCTTAATTATCTTAATCTATCTAATAGATCTCATTAAAATCAAAACACAGAGTTTAATTTTTGAAAATAAGTTTCTGATCGGCAGCTCTGTAGATACATGTGATAGTGAGCTACCAGCCACACTGAGATACAAGTGTTTAACAGAGCAGCTGACTAACCAGACTAGGCGGACAATGTCTTCTCCCTTCAGTGGGGTCGTGTATAATGTTCTTGAACATGCCCCTGAAGCTACTACAGAGCCTTTACCCTCAGGACTCAGGAAGGGCTTTGGCTAAAAGGAGGCAGCTCTGGCATGGTTATTAAACAGTCAAAAGCACTCATCTTAACGGTTCCTGTGTCACTGTACAGCTTCGTCAGAAAGCACATAGGAATCAGTCATGAGACCTGGGTGTGAGTTTCAGCTCTTATACCTACTAAGTATAAAGGCTGAGGCAAGTTATCAAGCCTCCGTGGGCCTCAATTTCTTCAACTATTAAAAAGATGATAATAATTATCGTGCTACATTATGTAAATTCCACAATCACATGAGACAAAAAAACAAACAAACTTTTTCAAATGGTAAGTCATGGTACATATATTAATTACAGTTCACCTATATAGTCAAGCTAGAAGAAAACCTGAGAAGCACCTTTGCAGAATTACCTGCCTCCAGAGTTCGGGTTTGAATAGACGGTAGCCATTGAACAGACCAACCAACAAACCCTCCAAATCAGTCCCTAGATCATCTGCATGGTACTATGAAGGCCATAGGCTAGTTCTGCACTTCCATCCGGCATATCTTAGTCTCACTGCAGATCGAATATAATAAAAACTCACAAGCTGAAACTGGGAGCTAAAAGCCTTTTAAATTGTGAGAACCCTGCATTATAGAAAAATATAGCTTTATTATTTGAATGTAATAAAATTATTCTGTTTATATAATTGAATTTTAGTTCGAATACCTAAAATGAAGTTGCTATTGAATTTACATTGCCACAAATGCAGACACTCATTGATATGTGTGTGTATTAATTTATAGGTCACTATTAGTAGACTATCTTTAAGTGGAGATTGACTTCAGAATAGAGATGATTTTTTTTCTTTAACTTATCTTTTCTCTTTGTCCGCTCATCAGGCAGGATTTAACAGAAGTATGTGTATACGTTAAGTCGTCATGTGTGCCAAGAATCAGTGGAAATAGTGGGAGAAGCCTTTAGATCCACATCTATTTTAGAAAGGCTGGAAAATGAGAAAGTGGTAGAACTCTGAATAGCTGATGCACATTTTATATTCTCAGTGATCTCCTGCCTTATAATTCTTTGAAAAATCATATTTCAATCCCAAGTTGCCAGGTAAGGGGAGAATAAATAGGAAGCCAAGCTGAGTCCATGGGTCTTCAGGACTGTCCCACATAAGCCGGCACTGTGGGACTAATTATGCTCTCTAGAAAAGCTCATCAGAAACAGGTTCAGTGAATACAGTGGTGGGACTAACCAAGATCGTTTTAAGCAAAAGGAAAGCCCTCTTCAGTGTGACAGTAGAAAATAAGAAGCATCCATGCCATCACTAAAACTCAGTGAGCACAGATTTTAATCGCTTCCCATCTAGCTCTAACTGCCGACTTGCCAGGATCCTTTGTGTCTGTGGTCGCAGAACATGGTTGGCCATCTGGTTTCTCACAATCTGCCACTTTGTTCTGTAGGGGAACCTTGGCTACACTGTGTCACTAAGTTCTTTTGGCTGATGGGGAATCCAGTGGAACATCACAGTGGCTTATCAGATTCATTGTAAGTTATCCATTCATTTACACAACAAATACTTTGTGAGCACCTATTGCGTGCCAGGCACTGGGCCACGTATTCTAAGGATCTTTATTTGGAATCTAAGAAAATCATCATAGAAGCAGAGAGTGGAATGGTGGTTTCCAGGGTTGGGGAGGCGATGGCCAAAGGGACAAAGTTACAGTTAGGTCAGATGAATAAGTCTATAGACCTAATATTCCATGTGATGACTGTAGTTATAAGACTGTACTGGGTACTGGAAATTTGCTAAAGGAGTTAGATTTAAGGTATTCTCATCATCATACAAAAATGATAACTATGTATGGAGATGATAATTCGCTTGGCTAGTATTCATTTCACTATGTATATATAAAATCATCATGTTGTACAATGTAAATATATGCAATTTCAGTTTTAAAAATTAAATACCTATTTCAATTCCAGATATTTCTGGTTGTAATGCCGATTCCCTTTCATCTATGGTATGTGCCTTCACTGTGGGGAGTAGAGGGAGGAAAATGAGTAACTCTGATCGATAATATACCTCTCAACATTTTTATCGACAGTTAGAAGAGAATCATGTCTAAAGTTGTGTATGGGTTATAGCAGGTATTTCCTAGACCTTATTTTCCTATTACATCAAATAGAAACTCTTTCCCTTACCTAACTTTTCCTTTTTCTACTGCACTGATGGATAATTTGTAAGGAAATTGATTTTCTAAACATAAATCCCAGGCCAGATTGGAAATAGAGTTTATAGTCCACTTTTAGATACTGTGTGTCACCCTCCTGCCCCTTCAGCATCCCCATGCTTTCACCTGCGTGTCCACTGGTACAGATGTGGTCCTAGAGCCAACAGAACACAGAGGGTCTCCAAAGACATCTTTTTTAAAGCCAAGAATTTAAGCTCCACCTCCTGGTCCAATTTAAATAACCAAGAACATGAAGTTTTTCTTTGACCCTTTGAGTTGGGGAGCAAATATGATTGTCCTAGACTATTTTATTTTTAATTTTGGGGAAAAATTGTGAAATTATTTATGAGGTACTAATATGATTTAGATTCCTAGCTTGGATTTCATGAGGCTAAATTATCTGAGCACTTTGTTTGTTTTGGCTTGTTTGGGTTATTTTAATGGCTGCCATCATTCATACCAGAATTCTGGAGGCAGGTAATTCTGGAAATGTGCTCCTCAAGATTTTCTTCTGTCCTGATTATATATGTGAGCTGTACCTGAAGGGTCATCCTTTTGTAAAAATTTATATTCAGTTTATTATACTCAGTTTACTTAGCCAATATTTATTGAGTGCTAAATATAAAATATAGGGCTTGGGCAAAAATGAATGAGACACAACATTTGACCTTAAAGTTATTTATAATCTAATAAAAACAGATATGTACATGGATGATAGAAGGCTAAGAACGAAAAGTGAGCCACCTGTGTATACCTGCTGCTAACCACCTGAGCGTGACTATGTTGGGGACACCTTGCTAATCTTACTTTTCCTTCTACCTTTTCTGTTTAGGAAAATAAATCCTTCTCTATACAAGAGGGAAAAGAAAAGAAAAAAAAAAGAATAACTGCCAGGATGTTTGATGAACTGAGTTTGCATTTAGCATTAAATGTGTAAGCTAGGTTACCCATAAATACCGTTTTGTTTGTTTATTTGTTTTGTTTTGCCTTTGCTTTTTGAGAGAGATTTAGCCTGAATAATGGGCTTCTTCCCCAAGTACAAAATTTTAGTATGTGGCTTTGATTTTTTTATGTTGTATTGTTTTCTTTTTTAATGTACAGTCACACAGACTTGAAGGTATCATGGCTCCGACAGAAAATTCTAGCTGTCATCAGCCAGTGATCTATCATCAGGGAGAGACTGTTTGACAACAAAATTCCAGAACAAAACTTTTCCTCCATTACACAGTCCCGATTCTCCACTCCCTCCTCCTTTAGCTGCTCCATTAGTCTGTGCAAATCGCCTTTCATTTTATTGCTTTCCAGGGCTTCTAAGTGCTTGTTTAGAAACAAAATTTCTTAAGTCCAGGCTAAAGTCCAAGATTTATTTGATTCTTTTTTTTTTTTTTTTTTTAATAATCAGCCAGTCTTTAACTCATTAGTTTCAGTTTCCGTGAATAAGAACCACACACAGGGAGCTGCCCAAGTATTATGGGACAGGTGGCCATTTTGGTCCATGAAGCCACACCGTAAAGCAAGTCTGGGCTGTTGTGCTCCTAACCTCGTTTGGAGTTCATTAAGCAACAATTGAAGCTTACTTGCCTCAAGATTTTTAAAATGATTTGGCATTGTATTGATGGATAAATGCCCGGTTTTTCTATTTTTTTAATACTCTTATTATAACTGTTTTATTTTGCATTATTTTCTTTCATATCTGATGGTCAGCATGTCGTTAATATAATGCAGCTCCTAAAATGTTTAAGAAACCGTTGTCAAGGCATCTTTTTATATGCCCTTCTGGTCCCGAGATTATGGCCAGAGTGACATCAAGGTCACCAAGAATAATTTGGAGGTTGCCAAGGACTCATTTTAAAGTATTTTCAAGTCTGACCGAGAACTCTGACATTTAGAAACAAATAAGAAGCTATGAATATTTAAAGTCATGTTAAAAAAAAAGAAAAGAAAAGAAAAATAAACTTGTCAGAAAGAGAGTTATTTTCTAGAACCTATGTGTTTGCTATGCCCTCCCTAAGAACTCTTTACATCTCTAATATTTTGTAGCCAGTGATATTATATTTCTTTCCATCCACCTAAATTGTTCTTTCCTCACACTACTGGGAGCCTCCTAATGGGAAAAAAATCAGTTCTTTTCTTGCTTGACCCAACTGTAGCTGTGGTCGCCCTGCTGGTTATGCCTCCATTAAGTCATCCAAAGCATATAAGCACCGCCCTGTGCCCAGCGCTGGGCTCATCATTGGTAAGACAAGGTGAACAGCCACCTTACTGTCCACACAGTGCTTACTGTCCAGTGAAGAATTCACAGAAAACAAACAGGCAATTACAGAAAGCAGAACTCTTTCTTTTAATTACATGGCTTAATTTAATCCAGATTTCATCTGCCTTCCCAGCCTTCTCCATCGTGATACCTTTTGCTGCATGCTCTTCCTTTTTTTAAATATTGCCATTCCTCACGCTTCCTTCCCCGGCCCTCTCTCAACTCTACATGTTCCCTGTAAGTGATTTCATATACTCATCCTTCTTCAACCACCTTCAATGTGCCTGGGATGCACATTCTCTTGATCTGCCAACAGCTTGCTAGAAATCTCCACCTGACGGTCCTTTAGCACCTCAAACTCGGCATCTTCAAAATCGAACTCATCAGCTTAAATACCTGTTCTTTAGAACTTTGTTCTCCCTTCCGCTTATGCTTTTTCTTAATTACTAGCATCACTGTCTACCTAGAATATACTGACTACTGTTTTCTGTGAGGACAGAGTACTTTTCAGACCAGGTCTGCATCACAAGTTCTCAATAAATTCAGATGTTTAAAATATGTGTTGAATGAATTAAAAGGTTTTCTTGACTCTTCTATCTCCCTCTCTACTAATAAAATTTATTTAAGTGAGTCTTCACTATTTCCAGGGAATATGTAAAATCTGAGTATCTGGTGAAAGTGAGGAATAGGGCTAGATGGGGGGGAGGCAGTGAGGTTGTTTACTAGGAGATGAAACCAGAAGAGGCTCTGACACCATTACTGCGACCCAAAACCCACAAGTGGAGATGGCCTCCAGAATCCAGCCCAATTCGAGGCTGCTCTCTCGTTATTTCTGTAAGTCCCTTTTCAAGCAAAGGTAAGGTACAGCTCTTCCTCTGATCCTCCGTCTGAAAATCACTGTGGTTTTTAACATTGATAGAAATTGCATAAATTGTCTGAACATGGTATTCATTTCCCTCTTTATCATTTCATTCTGTCACACATAAGTAAATGTCATCTTCCTGCCCATCAAATTCACTCTAGCTCCGATTAGTAGGGTTTTGTTTCCATAGTGTGTATCGATCGGCTCCTCCAGCTGTATACATCTCCACCACCCACCGCGTTTATTCCAGGGACCCCGTTATCCGCGCTCCGTACAGCTATGATGCTTCCTTCACCAGGAGCCAGAAACAAAATAGAACCACTTGGGGGAAATCGCTAACTGCTTTCTACAATACGGGTTAATGTCTTGAATTTTGTGGGTTACCAACAGACCTCTGAAAGTTTGCATTCAGTTCTTCCGATGAAGGCGGATAGACATGAACTCTGTCACATCCAGGTACTGCAGTCTGTCGGGGGCAAACCCAGTAGCTCTTTGCGGCCTCCGGACCTTCTTCTCCAGATCCTTATCTGGCCAGTAGTCCAGTCGTGGTGAAGTGTGCACTCTGCAGTTAGACCAACCTGGCTCTATCGCGTAATTGTCACCTTTGTCTCTCCTTTCTGTGCCCCAGTTTCCTCACTTTCTAAGGGGAGGATACTTCATTGGTTGTCATAAATATTAAATACGTTTATACATGTAATATGCTTAGAAAAGTATATAGCATGTAGTATACTTTGTGTGTGTGTGTGTGTTTGGCATTATGAATATGCTATAGCTGTGCTTAAAATCTTCTCTCTCCTCCCCACCCCTAGACCCCTGCCCAGGCATGGCTTCTTATAACCTAAAAGATACTTAAAATTTTAAATCCTTAGCCTACAAGTGGCCTAGAAGTCCATTTGAGATCTGTCCACACTCTACCTTTCCTGCCATATCTCCCACCTTTTTCCTGCTTCTCACCCCTGTGTTGTAACCATGCCAAGCTGCGTAGCAGGCTCTCCAACCTCACACACACTGATAAACACTTGTCCTTTAAGACCCAGCTCTCAAGACAAATGCCGTCGTCTCTGGGAGGGTCCGTGGCCCTGGCGGTTAGTCCTTAACCAGTTAGTCACTCCGTGTAAGGTCGCACAGCCCGTGTCCCGTTGGATCATGACGCTTTGTTTCTGAGGTGTGTCTCACTGTTACGACTCTGCCCGGTGAGCTCAGCGTCTGGCCCACAGACGGTGCCCAGGAAGTTTGCTGAATGAATGAGTGCTATGAAGAGCAATTAGCATCTGCGCACATGGGATGTTAAACTTTTGTTGATTTAGCTTTTGGTCATTTTTTTGTTACACATCTTGAAGCTTTTTGCAAGTTGAACTAACATGAATATACACATATGATTTTTTTTAAAAAAAAGCAAATTTCTTGGAGAGCTGGTCATCTTAGACATGATTTTATCTCCACTGTATTTTCAGAAATGGGTCAGCCAAAGTTGTGTTCCATTTGTTTTCATGTCTGTCCGTCTCTGAATTTCTCTCGAGTTGCTGGACATTGGCACCCTGGATTCAGGTATCGTACGTCAAAGTGAGCATCTCCACCGACAGACTCACCTGTGAGGGCTGAGCATCACGGCTGCCCCGGTCTCATGCTCTGTGATAGGATATGCTCAATGCCAGAGCTCCAGAAGCGGTGTCCATGCCTCAGAGGGACCCCCAAAGTGTACCGAAAATCTGAGCACGTGACTCCAACTCAGCGTGTTATCAAGGATGTAAACAAACCCATGAGGCAAGAGCCAAGCATTGCAGCACAGGCTCCAAATTTCAGAGGCTACTCACTCCAACCCTGTTCCAGGATAGAAAAGTCATGATGTTATACTCTGGGACTTTAAAAATTTTAAATATGCATGATTAGTGCCTAAAATTAATGTGCTATGTAAGCGTACACATACCAGTTTAGCAAAGAATGCTGGCAGGCCTCACGCTGTCTCGGACTGTGTTCCCCACATTTTGCTGCATCTGTCTGGAGCCCTCTGAGGTCAGAGGCGGGGCCCTGGGAGACGTTAGCGTTGATGATTATCTCAAGGAATGACCGCATCGTAAACAGACGGCAGTGTGCAGAGTGGATTTCACTCTTTTTATGGGCAAAAGAATTCTGACAGCATCCTAACAGCTGTCCCAAACTGCTGCCGAGGATAGATGTTAAGTCGGAGAAGGACGAGAGCGCCCTTGTCAACAGAATGGCTCCCATGCGTCCCATGTTGGCATAGGTGCGAGATGACATAAGAGCAGAGACAGTTGTCAAATACTGACGCAGGGGAACTGCCCTGGATTCAGGGAGCAATCAGGTGGGCGGTCACACAGGAAACTCAGGCTGGCCTGAAGCAGTGGTCACAGTGAAATCATGCTAAAAGAATGTTCCCATGGGAAGGCACTTGCCACTGCCAGTGCTGACCCTGGCTCGGCACCCAGGACACGTGGGCCACGGAGCACCGAAGCAGCCCAGACGGGGCAGAGGGCAGAGACTCTGATGCGGGCCCTCACCCACGTGGACCCCGGAGTGAATGCCTCAAGAAACGCCAAGCCCGGCGCAAAGCTCAGCGCAGCAGATTGCGTGCTCGGGCTGGGTGGGGAGGCGCTGTGGAAAATAGAGATCAAGGCAATAAAGCGGACAGTCTTCATGGCTTGTCGGTTATTTTACTCTAAAGGACATTTCAGTCTCAATGAAAGATTTTAATAGACACATAGCTACAGTGACAGTGTTGGCTTCTCGCTCTGACACATAGCACAGTGGCAGCTGTGTACCTGCTTTTGTGGTTTTCTCATTTCTTGGGGTTCTTTCTATTAATGTTTTGCATTTCTGTATTCTTTGCACAAGCTCAGCTGATAGTCCTATTTACCTTCCTAAGTTTCGTTCCTATTTTATGGGGGGGGGGAATTATTTGCTAATCTGACCTTCACAGTCTGTTAAATGGCCGTTGAGTTTCTCCACAATCTAGTCTGTCAAGCATTGAAATATGTGAGCACTTATCAGCCTGTGAAAGACACGTTTAAGAGTTATCAAATACAGTGAAGAGTGTTACTAAATTCCTGCTTTATGTCGCATGATGTCGCATGATTAGCTCTCTTCCAAGTCCCCATGTTATTAGAAACCTCGAGACGTATATATATTGATAGCGTTTTTAGGAGAGAGGACCTTAGTTTAAAGATAGAGAGTTCTAAGCTCTGCAGATGGACATTATTCTATATCATCCTCTTCTTTAAGTAGAATGTCCCTCCATAAATATCACCTGTGGACCAGAAGCAATAGGTGATGATTTATAATCTGTTTTGAGCGTGAGAGTGATGTGCCCCGTAGCATTTGAGGGTGGGGGGAATGCAAAGGATGATCAGAACTACAGCAAGATGGTTCCTTATCCCTATCGATGTTCCTTGCTCTAGGAAAAAGAGGGACAAAAAGAGGCCAGAGTTGAGGGCATCAGAGGTGTCAGGAAGTGGGCTGGTGGAGCAGAGCGTGCAGAAAAGAACAGCTCTGTTCTGGGTGGGGTTTTAACGGGGAACGGCACAGAGAGGGATCATCGCCAGCGAGACACGCGCGTGGAGAGAGAGGTACTTTAGGAAGACTTACGCTCTGTTATACGATTCATTTTCTGCTGACTTTCACTTTTACTGTCTCTTCTTCAGGAGAGTCCAGTAGACTTCCCTTTTTAAATGTTTTTCAAAAAAAAAAATTCAGAAATAAAGCACTGCTGTTTGCCACAAGAACGGAGCAGCGCAGTCCGCCCTGGCATATGTTACACGTTTCTCCTCCTGAGCAACCATATTCTTTTAAGCCAAAAAGAAAGTGCGGGGGGGGGGGGCGGGGGCGGGGGTTATCCTTTCCCAAGACCCTGTGTCTTCTGCCACCGAGGAGTTGTACTTCAGTAGTTGCAATGCCACGGGATTTTTTTTTTTTTTTTTTCTTTTCTGGTTGTAGAAACTCCCTAAGAGCTAACGCCGGAAACATCTCAACACTAGATGGCCCTAGAAGACATACTCTTGACAGTTCCACCTGTTGTCAGGTTATCCTGGGAACAGTTCCTCGGGCATTTGCCAAGAGTGATGCCACCTTCGCTCCTTTTCTTGTACTTTACACGACCCCTGTTTCATCATCTTAGTTACGTGATGGGAATTCGTCTTGGTCTGTGCCGTGTGAAACACTTAATATAGGGACTGACCCTAGTCTAGAGCAAAGGCGGGAAGTGTTCGCTACTTTATCAGTTGAACTGCAGCAAGATAATTGTTGGTGGATGCAAAATTCTGCCCGAATGCTGCCAAAGCCTGCAGCTCTGGCTGCACATGGGCAGTGCCCGGTGCATTGTAGGTTCTCACTAAGTATTTGATATGCAGATATACAGGTAAACATACCCAAGTGTGTGTATGTGTGTGTGTGTTTGTTTTAACAAAAACTAATTCATCGGGCCAGATGACCTAAGAATAAGTAGAGACAGAGTTGTAACCAGAACAGATTCTTGTTTGTTCCTTATGTTGTCAGAAGTGGTCGAGGTAAGATTTGAGGCGTCTCTTTATTAGGAATTCAGCAAGACCAACCTGCTCATTATGTGGAGCAGCACACTGAGTAAAAAGAAATCTGGCATGGCTACAGAACCTTGCACATAGGCTATGCTCAATAAACATTTATTGAATGACTGTCTTGTTACTAAGAGTTCGCAGCAATAAGCTTTAGAGGTTTTAGTCTGACCATCTGCTTGAGTGGGATGAATTGTGATGATGATAGTTCAGATGGGGTTCATGTTCACCAATTCCTAAAATTCAAGTGAGATAGATACGGACCCTCTGTCAGAAAATACTACGGTATCTAGAAACCTATTGCTTTTCAAATAAAAGGCACAGAGCAGAGACTGATTGTTTTCAGTGGAACCAGGAGCTCTTGCGGACATGTTGAAGAAGTAACCACAAGTGAACTTTCCCCCCTGAGGAACCTCGACCAAAGCTTCTGGTCATTTTTCATGGAATACTAGGTGTCTTTGGCCAGTCACACTAAGATGGGTTCTTGACAGATCATCCAGTGTCAGCTGATTTCTGTCCATCGGTTCTCAGTGCCTGGCTGACTTTTCTCTAATTCATAAGAAAATATATAGATGGAAAACCGCAAAACACAGCTCAGGATCTGCCTTCTTATTCCACGGCCATGAGCTAACACTTAGCTCACACACCACCCTGTCCGTCGTCCCCTTCTCTCCTCCCACATTGCTTCACAGGTTTCCCATATGCATATTTTGGAAGAAATATCAAGAAAAGCCATTTTCTTGAATAAGAGTTCCCACCTTTCCTTTTTTCACCGAGAAGCATACCCAGATTGGTTTGGTTGTTTTCCATTTCTTGCTGTGGTTCAGTAGCTGCTAAGAGTTTTTCCTTAGTGTCTGCAGCTGGGAGAGAGAGTACGAGAGACAAAGGATGCTAGTTTCTGATTTCCTCCTTTCCTTGCACCTCTTCCTTTTACATTCCCCTTCCGCCTCTCAGTCCTGCATCTTTCCTATTCACAGTCATGCTCAGAATTTTCAGAGAAAAGACTCAGATCTAGAATTTTTGTCAACAGATTCGTCACGATTCTTTAATAAATAGGGATAAGTGTCTCATGAATGCCAATGGGTGGGCATGATGAAGCCCAGAGCCCACGTGATCTCCTAAGAAGATTCCTCCAGGAGACAGGACGGTGGGGTGAGGATGGAGTGGGGACCGGAGAGCACGCCTGTTGGAAAGGTGTGGCTATGCGCTGCGACGGGCCCAGACGTTGGCGTTTCCATGTTCATATCTTGCATCTGCCATCGTAGCACAGCGACTTTGTGTCCTCAAGACTCTTAACTCTCAGAGTTTTGTCCTTTATAAAGTTTCAATAGTAAATACTCCTCTCACCACCCCCACAAAGTAGCCATAAGTGTCAAGCGAGATTTTTTTTTTTACGAGTGAGATTTTAAAGAATTTTGTCAACTGTTAGGTGCTTAAAAAAAAAAAAGTCCATAGAAATTGTTATCGGTGAAGAAGACACTTTAAAATTACTATGGCTACCTGCTGCTAAGTCATTAAGCAACATTAAAACCAACAGCAAGAAAAAAAACATTATGATTCAGTTCTCTGACAAATAGTAATTTCATCTTATTCACATAGTCTTCTGAGGTGATCTCAGAAAATATAGAGCTATTTACAGAGATTAATAGGTCCTAACTTCCCTTTTATGAGGCAAATAAAGGGGGAAAAGCTAAGGTCACAAAAATTTTGAGGGCGTGTGGTTGCTAGAATTGGAGAAATTAGTTTGTATTTCTGTTTTTCAAAAATGTTCAGGTTCTGCGGAGACAGGGCATGGTCCTTTTAGACATAAACTGCAGTCTGGGTCAGAGTTGTCTGGGGGTCAGGGCAAGCTCGGCAGAACGATAAGATTTTCTCATCATCGGTTGGTGCTGATGGCCTCTGCCCTGTGAGCCTCACCTGGGTACGGAGCTGCCAGTCGCCTCGTGCCACCACCAGGCCGGTTGGGAAGATCGTCTCCTATGACCAGGAGTCAGAGGGCAGTGCTGAGGGGGGACGGGGAGCCTCTGGAGGTTCCTTCTGCATTTCCTCGTGACAGGACATTCTCTTTGGTCCTGTCTCGGTCTTTCAAACATCTTAGAATCTGGATTCTGAGCCTTGGATTGTGAAAGGCAATGTGTCTTGCTGTCTCTTGTAGCATCTCCTAACTTCTAGAAGCTACTGTGGAGATGGAGACAGAGCCAAGCATGAGAGTCATGGCAGGCCTGGGTTCAAGTCCTGACTCTTCTACTTGTATAGGAAAGGGAGACATGAGGTACTCAAAAGGTGTCTGTTATTATAATGTATATATCTCTTCTGCACCCACAACTGACTTTATCCATCCTCTAATTCCTTTTGCTTGTGATGCATGCTTCGTATCCACCCTTTGATGCTTCGTCTCTGCCTCTCATCTGACCACTGACCCCTGGCTGCCCTGCCCCAGCACTGGCAATAACGTGAATTATAGTTTCAATGTACAAAGATCTATGGTTGAGCGATGCAGTTAAGAAGCAAGGTAATTCCCTTCTAAATGGAAAATGACCATCACAAGTATTTTCATGTCACACTATTTCATTTTAGTGATTTTTAAAAAAAAATCTTTCAGGACATGTAGGAAAGGAGAAGAAAAAGGAAATTGAAATAGCAAACTAAGAATTTATGGTGCTCAATTATAATAAGCAGGCAAATTACATGTATCTTTAAGAGAGAAAAAGGGGCTAAATAATAATATAGTTGCCATTTATTGAATGCTTACCCTATACCCACAATATAGCATGTACATTAAAGAAGTTACTTAGTTTACTCACTGCAAAAATCTTACGAGTTATTGACACTATTATTATTCCCTTTTTACACCTAAAAATATCAGTCTGGCTGCCTAATGTAACATGCTCTGTAAGTGGTAGAGCCAGGATTCAAACTCAGTTCTGCTGTTCACACCAGAGTGTGCTGAATCTAGAGCCTGCCTTCAAGAGCTGCTTCAAGGTCTATGTCACACCAGAGCCACAGATAGGCCCCGGGGCTGTTCCATCATAAATGACAAGATTTAGGCTAAGTTATAAGAATAAGTCATAGTTTAGTAAAAATCTATGGTAGGTCAAACAGACCATTTAACAATAGCTAACCAAATGACAATAGCTAACATTTATTAAACACTTTTGCTAAGATACCATGCCAGGCAGTATCAACTTATTTTGTCCTCACAACAACCTGATGAAGTAGATGCTATAATTATTGCCATTTTATAAACGAGGACACTGAGCACAGAGTTAAGAAATGGCTCTAGGCCGCCCAACTGCTGGAGCACCTCACTCATACACCAACGTGGACTTGCCTGTGAATGACCATTTTTTCTATCTAGAGTTAAATCACGTGTTGTTCCTAGGCTCTCAGGAGCCAGCTGTCTGTTTCGTCCTTCCATTCCCCACGTGTCTGGTCTACTCCAAGAACTTGCTTCCCCTCCAGCAGGCCTGATACTTTAGCTTATCTTACTGACATCCGTTAGAAACGACACAAAATTCCTTCCTTACCATTCGTACTGTATTTTAAACCTTCCTGTCCCTGGAGCAACATGATTTTTGATTCTCTAGCATTGGGATTATACCTGTATCTTTTCTGAACTTTTTGAAACCACTGTCCTAAGTGCTAAGTTTACTCGTCTGAATCCATAACACTCAGTTCCCCTCCTTTTGTGACCCACCTGCCTACTTTTCTCTTGTCCCCCCAGACTCTCCCACTTGGTGTTAGAAACTCACGGTGTCATTAGGCAGATGCCTATGTTTCCAGCCTCTTCAGCCAGTGGGAATGCTCTCTTCACCTCTTTTGCTCTGATTGAAACCCAAGGATCCAACTCCCCCGACACTTCTCTCAAGCGGTGGTTCCCTTAGCCCTTATGCCATTAGACCTGCAAGCAGGGGGTGTGCTTGTCTAGCTCCTCTGCCATCATTGCTTCCTAGTGCTTGATTTTTGTTTATCCTATTCTCTGACTCCTCCCCTCTGAACCTCTAGCTCACTATCTCTGTCAACCTCTACTTCAACAGTGCTTTTGTCTCCATTGGGACCTATAGTCTCTGGATCCTAATAGTTTTTCAGAGATTATCACCTCCCTCATGGTCTTAATTTTCTCCTCACCCTACTTTCTGTTTCCTTGTGTACACCCTGAACTACCTCACTTCTCTCTCACACCTGTCTCCTCTCACACTTACTCTAAACTTGGTTAAATTCAACTGACTCAGTTCACTGTCTACTCCAGTTCTACACTCAAGCAGCAAAATTAAGGCTAGAAAAACAAACAAACAAACGAACAAAACCTGTGCTTTAACTTTATACGCACAACTTCAACATATCCTACATTTCCCGAGTCCATTCATTCGTTTTCTAACTGGTCCTTGAACACACCGTTCCCAGTCCTGCCCAAGGAACTTCACCTTCAATGCTGCTCTTCCGTGACCTCTGACCTTCACATGGCTTCAGCCCTTCACTCCACTCAGGTCGTGCTTAAAGTTCACCTCCCCCTGGTAGCCTTCCCTGATCGCCCTCTCTAACACAGCACTCCTCACCACTCGTGGCACCGCTCCACGTGCTCTGATAAACTGCTGACCACTTAGTCTTTGTGATCAGGTCACGTATTTATTTGTTTCTTAATCATTCTTTTCCCTTCTATGATGGGAAAGATCTTATCTGTCTGGTTCACTGCTTTATGCCTCGTATCTGCGAGATGAACAGATTGCATTCGTCCAGCATTATAAATTCTAAAAGAGCATGGTCATGCCTTTGGTAGTTCATCATCACATTCTTTATTCAGTTCTCTGCAGGTCAGAACCAGTCCAGAATATCCGCTGCTTTATTCGTGTAGCCTAAGAAATGAAACCGTCAACTATGAAGGTATTAAGTTAGTTACTATGATTAGTTTCTACTTGCCTTGAACAGAATGAGCTTGCCAGCAGACACGTAGCTAGTGTCAGGTTCAGAATCTGTATGAGAAAAGCATCATCACTGTTTTTTTTTTTTCTCTAATTGGATGTCTGCGCTGTAGTGCTACAGTTTTGTTACCTCGTACCTCAAAGGGTTCAGCTCGTAGCAGTTGTTTTTACAACTAAATACGACTGAACCGTGTTCTGGGTTCAGCAAATTGTGTCATCTTGCTAATACTTGGAGACTTCATTGGTATTTAGCATGGAGTCCAGTAACTGCTTTTTAGTTCCAATACTCCCTCTGCCCAAGGGAATGCTCAATAAATACTAAGTGCCCGATGAATAATCGTCGCCGTTATCAGAGAAAGGCCACACAAATTTGCAGTTTACCGAAAGAGAGTATGACTGAGCGGGCAAACAGAAGTGACTGGTATCTTCTCTGCCATTCCTTTGGACTTTTTATATAACCTCAGCACTGTCAATTATCTCATCTTCATCTGTACCAGCATGCTTTCCCAGGAAGCTTCATGACCTAACAGAAAATAAGATGCATTGAGTCATTTAGAAAAAAAAATCTGTGTGAAGGGTAAGCCATGCTTACTCAGTTCTTTAGACTATTGACCTAGCCATGGAGATAGCACTGAGATCAGAATTCTTGCCCTCTTCTTTTTTTGAAGAGAAAAATTACCATCACGGTTGCTAGCCAAGGCAGGAAAATTAAAGAGGAACACCGCGGTTCAGAAGAGCAAGCATTCTTACGGAAAGATTAGTGATGGCGATAATACAGCAGCTTCATCAAACCCCACGAGAAACTAAAGTGTACATGTCTAATAACCTTATTTGTGCCATAACATATTGGATATGAGTCTGGGCAAAGTCACTCTGTTAGCTGACAAGGGTATTTTTGTTGTTGTTGTTAGAATTTCGAATATCCAGTGGGGCTGGGATGCGCTGCCCAGATGCCCCTTCAGGGCTGAGCCTCTTGTTTGCACAGCTCACAGCTGAGTGGCTCTCCGGGAATTGCCCTCTGCTCACAGAAGCCGCCTCGCCCAGCGTGATGCCACCTGTTTGGCGACAGTCGGCATCCGTGGAGATGTTCAAGGCCTTGGCCTCTTGCCTCGGTTTGGTACAACTCCAAAGGACCACCCCACTCAGGCAGAGGCCTCTGCCACAACCACATCACAGACTGATTATCCCTCTGCCCATCTCCGCTTCCATCGCCCCACACAGATGCCATCACTGAGGGCACTTCTCAGTAAGCCTCCTGCACACAAGTCTTGGAGTCTCAGAATCTGTTTCCTAGGAAACCTGATGTAAAACGTATACTATGTCTATAGTCTAAGACTATTTCCAGTTTTATGAATGTCATGAATTTTATGGCGATCACAAAACTCCCATAAGTAAGTGAATTTCCCCCATTGACATTTGGCATGCTATTTGATATGTGGCTTATTTCTCAAACGAAAGTAGTTTGAACGACCCCCAAATAGAAGAAACGCCCCGAGGGATTGGTATTAGTCACAGTATTATATTTCACGGTTGTACTTCGTGATCCTTTCCAAAACAGCAGCAAAGGGTGGCAGCCAATCAGTCCTCTCTGGCCATTCTGTGAGGGGTCAGACTGTGGCTAGGGAGCAGGGCCGCCATCACAAATTACTGTGAACTTGGTGGCATAAAACAACAGAGATTTACCTTCTCAGGCTTCTGGAGGCTGGAAGGGTGTGTTCCTTCAGGAGGCCCCAAAGGAGGATTGGCTTCGAGTCCCTCTCCCAGCTTCCGGTAGCTGCCAGCCAACGCTGGCATTTCTCGGCTTGTAGTTCCGTTGTCCTATCTCCACCTCTGTCTCCATCCACATGGAGTTCTCTTCTTTGTGTCACTTCTGTTTGACATCTCTTAAGGACACCAGATCTACCCTAATCCAGTAGGACTTGGTCTTATATAATTTCTTCTGCAAGGGCCCTGTTTCCAAACAGTCACCGTCTTGGCGGGCATGAAGTTTCAGGGGTCACTGTTTAACCCACTGCAGAGACCAAGCGAGGACATGATGAGATTTGTCTCCTTGTCGGTGCCTTTATTTGTTCTAGGTATCTTTTAATGTACCTGCCGCCTCTTTAAAGAAAGCCGGCCAGCCAGATGTGTGCAGCAGGCCACGCCCTCTGACAGAAGGCTTCTCGAAGGCTCAATCAATTCGACAACTCATAGGACCAAGAGGGAGTTGGTCCTACTAATGAGTAAAACCAGGGAAAAGACGGATCATTACACAGTCTGACCATTCATTTTTAGTCATACTGAAAAAGGAGCTTTGGGGAGAAAGCAGATTTGGAGAGCTATTTCAATCCCTTTTACATACTTCACTTTCTGAAGCAAGCTCTGAGGAAGGAGTTGAGTTCACACAATCCACCTGTTTGAGGAAAAGGCCGGAAGGAATGCGGATGTATTCGGCTTGGTCACGTGAGGAGTCCTGTGTCTCAGGACAGCAGGCCTGCTCTGCAGATTCCAGACTGCCTGGGAGTGACCTGGATGACCGCCTGGGGACCCCATGCAGAAGCATCCTCTGCCTGCTCTCCACTCTCATCTTCTCCCCCTTAGTCCCCTTGATTATAAAACTAAGGAAATTTTAATCTAGCAAGTAACTGTGAGCATTGCTAGTGAACACAGAGGCTTCACGGTAACAGAGATGTGTAAAAGCACATTTAGGAACATTTCCTAAGCACGTTCACCTGTAAGATAGCTTTCTCTTCACTGTATAAGCAGAAGATAGCTTTCTCTTCACTGTATAAGCAGAAAGTTTTCTGTAGAGTATTTACCTTTGTTAAATGGCTTTTTATCCTGAACCTTCCACCACTTGCATCCATCACCTCGGAGCTTAGTTCCAACTGTGATGCACAGGCTGGAATATACTTTGGAAGCAAGTCTGAGAGAATGGAAGGATCCAGGATGGAGAGACAAGAAAATGTCAGGGCATATAAACCTCCCTACTGCAAATCACTAAAACAAAGCAGAAGAGAACTAGAAGGTGGAAACAGATAAAATAGCTGCTATTCAACTGGCTTTGACTAACGAAAATTGCATTTGCAAGTGATTTGACCTAACATAAAAATTTAAACACCTCCTTCTTGCCAGGTACGATGTTAAATGCCTCATCCATATATTATCTTTTATAGTCTTCAGAGTAACTTGCCAGGTTGGTATTATTAAACTCTGTTTCCCATATGGAGAAGCTGAGATGTGGAAAAGCTAACTGATTTGCCCAAGACCCCATAAGATGTGAACCCAAGTCTGTATCACATGCAGGAAAGTCATTTGGGCCTGATGAAGTATATATGGACTTTATAACAAAAGTACTCCCAAACACCATTTTTAAAATTCTTGAAATTTTGGAGGCTATTCCGGCCACAGACTTCAAGAGACATAGGAGAACCGTTAGGAACCGTCAGGAAGATGTCTGTGGTCCATGGAGCTGGTGATGCAGAAATCAGGCAGTGCTTGAAGCTGATAGGTCACAGTGCACTGATAGTAACAGGAGAGAAGATATTGGGGAGTTGCTGCGATCTTTGCATCATTGATGGATTTTACAGAAAAAAAAAAACGGCCATGTGATCCACTGGAAGCTGCATGTCTTCAGGTTGCTTTTGTGTAGAGACAAATAAGCAAAAAGCAAGCTGGCACTGGAGACTTCTTAGAAAATAGAAAGAAAGAAAAAAGGAATCCCTAGGGCCATAGCTATAATATACATATTCAAACATGCATTTGCACCTCTGTTTATCTCCAACATACTGTGAAAACTGATCAGCATAATGGTGATCACGTGACATCAAGACAGTGTTAAATTATGGTTAGTATATTATAATCTGGGTGAGAAATAAAGAAATGTATATTTAAGACGTCTCACATTAATTTTAAAAATCCTAAAAATAGGAAAGGCGTAGTCCTTATAGGGTTAATGTTCAGCTTTCTGGGGAAACTCTTATCATCCAGAATGACTCAATCTCTGAAATATCCAGGTAGGTTTTTCTGCATAGTAATTTCATACATGTGTTTGCAACAAGTCAAATAAGCTCTTCATTCGGCGTTTTGTCCATGCTTTTGTTACTTAGACTAGGCTGTGATTAGTATAATAATCATAGCAGAAAGTCATTTATTATGCTGGATCTATTAACATTTGATTCCTCATTAAGAATATTGCCATATCTGCACTTTTATTCTTTCTGCTGACAGTTACTTTTCATAGCGCTTCTTGATTTAGTTTTATGATTGAAGTTTCAGAAATAACTGTTTTAATTTAATGTTCACTTGGTGTAACAGCTCTGACCAATAGTGTAACAAAAGAGCACTGTGAGCCCGATAGAGAAGGGCTTGCTGGTACCCTTTTGGGATGCTTTGCACTGTGTCTTGATGAAGGGATGATGTGCACTTGTCGGGTTCCACCTGAGCATCCTTCCTCAGCAGGTAGTGATAATCCCAGTAATGGCCAGGAGGAGTGCGAAGGGGCTGGTGAGGGACCTGGATTTCATATTCCTCTATGGCCTCCTCTCTCTTTGTCGAACACTTCCTAGGCTCCATCCACAATGAACTTCTGGCAATTTTCCAAAAGGCCATGCGCGCCTTTACACCTCTGCATTCACACTCTTCCTTCTGCCAGAAACCTCCACCCTTCCTCTTTCTCCTAATAAACTCCTAGTCGTCCCTTACAAGGTGAAGTCCTTCCCCAGCAGAAGTGCTGGCACTTTCTCTGCCTCCCTCCACTCCCACTCCCAGAGCTCTGTGATCACATGCGGCTCTAATTTAGTCACAGTTGCAATCAAGGGGGTTGCCCTAAAGGAAGCTCCACCAGGGCAGGCACTGCAACCCTTTACCCCCGTTGCCAGCAGGAGGCCTGGCCCATTTACCTTTTATTTGAATCAATCTATAGGCTGCATTGCAGAGATCACAGTTTGCAAAAACGTGATTTGGAGTGGACCAGCATGGGGAGTAAATACCAAGATCTCGATTTTTTCTCCCTTTTTCTACATGTTTAGCTCTCTCTGCCATACCTTGAGCTTCAGTTTATACCTGTCTGACCCCAAATTTAGAGACTTACTTTGTGCACAATTTGGAAAAGAAGAAACATACCCATTTTCCCACGAATTGCTATTGGAACAGCATGGTCTTCGGTGCCAGGGAAAGTTTACTCATAGTGTTTACAGTCAGCCGGACTCCCTGGTAAAAGCGGGGAACGACAGTGGGGGAAACAGTTCGATCCCCAGTGGCGGTGCTGGCGTGACATGTGGGAAGCTTGGCACTGAGATCGCATTTCCCCCCGACCCCGTTAGCCATCAATAAACTTCTCTCCTGGAAGCTGAATTTCTTAACTAATACATTTTAATCCTTTAATAGAGATTTTAAGAATACGGTTCATGCCCTCAATTAGTTTATTTTTTTTTTTGAGGTGAACATGTTCTTCAAGGTAGAACAAAAAACAGTTCTAAGGCGAAGCGGAAACTGGGCGAAATGGCAGGACGATAATAGCTGCTTTTTACCAAGTACTGCGTGCCATATTTTATACTTGTAGATATATACTATGCATAATTATGTTAACTCCTTTGATGCACCTAGCAATAGGAAGGTGTTGTTAGTTCCATTTGACAGAAGAGGAACTTGAGATTAAGTGAATTGACCGACAACAAGGAGAGAGCTAGGCTTTGAATGAGGCAGTGGTTTCTAAAGGTTGCTCTCTTAGTCCTGGGGTGGCCTTGGATGACCTGGGATAACTTCTTGCAGGTGTTGAGTTTTCAGCCCAGTCTTGCAGAAATGGTGGATGCTGGCGAGCCGTCCGGGTGGATGGAATGGCCTGAACGACAGCACAGGGCAGGGTTTGAGCAAGATGGAAAGTCCACTGATCTGGCACGCGCATTTGTCTCTCACACTTAGCAGTATTTTTTGAGGTCAGGAAAGTGACCCCAGTTTTTAAATTAATAGATGAGGTACATATAGTGGTTAGGTTTCTCTTTATACTGTGCTATCGAGAAAGGGTTGTTAAAAATCTAATTATGGCAATTATTTAATAGATAATCCACTTTATGTTTTGGAAAAGGTACTATCAGGAATCATCTTTTAAAGATAGCCTGTTCAAAGTCACCCCCTATTAACATTCACATTTATTGGCCAGCTCAGGGCAAAGCATGATGATATGTCGCAAAAAAAGAGAGATAATTTTCTCATTTTTCTGAGACCTGAATACTTGTAAAAAAAAATAGCAAAACTACAGCTATCACAATCCAGCTTCCCCAAGTCAATGCCACATAATTAAAATTACAGCAAACTACGGTGAAGCTAGATATCATTAAATGTGTGTGTACGTGAGTGTGTTGTGTGTATGGTGAGAGAATTAGAACAGGACTGAACATGGAAACATTTCAACAAAGGAAAACATATTCGAAACAATATGAAAATTAAGTTTACAATTGGAATACCTTTTGAACCTCAGAAGCAGCATATTGATTCTGTGAATATTATGTTTTATTCCCACTTGTAATACTTTATTCTCTTTGAATTTGCTTCTAATGCAGTTTAACCATGGTTTTGCAGGTGTCCACCAGCTTAATTTTTTTTGATGAATATGAATTCTTCCAGCAAGTAAAGTCAGTTAATGTATTTTTTCCTTTATCATTTTATGAAAACCAAATAGTAAATAAAGAAAGAATGTGATTTTTATTTCTGTCTCTTCCCAAGTCTAAACAAAAATCAGAGAATCTGTTTTCCGAGATCTGGAATCTTGATTTTTGTTGATCCGATGGAATGAACACATTTGATGAGCTGTGAGCCAAGCCATCAGGCTGACTTAATTTCATGCTTACTAAATTAATTCTGTTTTACTAATGTGACTAAAAACTAAATTTCATATCAATATAAACAGTCATTAAACTGCAAATGCCACGTCATGCGAGCTGTTGAACAAGACTCCTTTATAGATGGATTTTGATAAGAATAGCCTGAAAAGTGTTTTAGTAGGGAATGTTAGTGATTAATGTGCAGTTGTTTGCATTTTTAATATTTCACTCATATATCAGATTAGTATTTGTACATACTGTCAGACTTTATTCTGTCCTTGTCAAAACACTTATTACTGCTGACAGGTATAACACATCCACATTAATCCTTAATTCCTTGATTCAATCTTCTAATTGCTTTCTTGGCATGCAATGGTGGTCATTTAGCCTTATGTGATGTATTCATCATAGGGTATAATAATGTGTCTTAAAAATTAGACGTGTCATTTAAAGTACCTGGACAGGAAAAAAAATTACTAAGGATTAGAAATTTCAGATTTCACTGTACTTAAACAACATGTTAGATATTGGTATGTCACACATTCTGGAGATTGTCCATAAATCATAGTCACAGAATGTTAAAGGGACCCTAAAAATCATCCAACCTACTTTCTCCAGTTGGGGAAATTTACTTCGTAACCTAGCCAGGATCACACAGCTTGATAGTGGCAGAACTGCCCCTAGAACTCAAGTGTTCTGACCCCTGGCCAGAAAAATGGAGCAGGTATGTGCATATAATATTTACAACTGGTATCTTAAGTTGGTTCCTACTATTAGTAGCCAAGCTGAGAGAATGAGAGAGACTCCTTGGATTCTTAAGCTATATTTTATTAGTGGCATCATATAGTGGTTAAGAACATACAGATCTAAGCTCTAATCCTGGATCCACCACCCCACTAGCTGTGTTACCCTGAGAATATTATCTGACATCTCTGATTTTCAACTTCTTCTTTTGTATAAAAAAGAAAATAATGCATGTAAAATGCTTAGCACTCCACTTGGTACCTAGTAACTACTCAAGAAATGTTAGCAAATAATATCTTTCAGTGTTTTATTATCCCTTTAATATCTATAATTGGGATAAAACTGAAGCATGCCTCCCAGATCTCGTACCATGTGACAATGTTATTTTTTCTTTCATTCACTCGCTCACTTACCATGTGCAAAATGTACTCTAGGAGATGCTGTAGGTGAGGCAAAGAAGAATTCAACATGATACCATCTCTGGAGGAGTAGGAATCTAAAAGTGATGTACAACAAATATATCAATGCCTGTAGTCAAAGACTGGGAGATGTAAGATCACAAAAGGTGTGACAGGAGCCATGTGTAGGCATTTCAAAGAGAGGAAGTGAGCATAGGGTCAGTAGAGATGGATGAGAAACTGGACCTGCCCTCAGCTTGTTCCAGTGGGAAGACAGGACACTTACCCAGGTGCCATTCAAGGTAGAACGTGAAGAGGGCCCATTAAAAAACAACAGAGGGAGAGACTAAGTCCCTCAGACCAGGGAAACCCTCCTGGTTTAGTTGGCTTTGAGGGTCTATAATTTTAGGAAAGTCAGAAGGCTGTAGGAAGAATCTGTTAGACAGGAGGAACGTTATGAGTGAAGAAGGCACGTATTATGGAAACCCTTGGCACAGCTTTTAAACCACGACACTAACATTGACTAACCCATGGAACTTGTGCAGAATAAAACACAGTTTGATGAGTGGGTAGACGCAAGGGCCCGGCAGCCTTGAAATGCCATTTTGGACTCTGTCTCACACAGATGACAAAGGGGCAGCCCTCAGATCATTTCGGCCCATAGACTTGTCCTTTCAGCAGCAAAAATTTTGAGATTTGATGTCTTTTAAAGGAAGCTCGTACTCTCCAGTTCACTGTAGGGCCGACCAGTTTTTGTTGTGTTATTCTAGAAGTTAAGGCAGTCTTCTTACCTTTAATAGGCAGTTACATAGTGGTTAGACATACAGGCTCAGAAGATTGACTGCATCGTTCCACATCCTGGCTTGGTCACCTATTAGGTCTGCAAACTGAATTACGTTACTTAAATATTTGAGCTTCAGTGTCATCATTTGTAAAATGGGAATAGTCTCTACCACATGGCACAGGATAAAACCCATGTCAGCACATAGCATAGCACAAGGCATATAGTGAGCACTTAATAAGTGTTAGGTATTATTTTTACCCACCCGGACCTTAAAGGAATTTGAGTCCACAGGCCCTACTTTGGAACCACTAAAAGTTTTTGAGACAGGAAATAACGTATTTTATATCTTTCGAGTCCTAACGAAGAGCACTAAATCCTACTTAAATTGTAATGGTTGTTCCAAGGCTGTCAGATACATCTGTTAACCCCCTCGTTTCTGCAGTTAGGATTTTCAGTGACAAACTCGATTTGTGTGATTTCGAGAAGCGAGTCACCCAGTCATTCACTTTGAGAGGGGCAGTGGAGGCAGGAACAAGCAGTAGCCAGCTTTGCTCGTCGGTGTCCTCCAAATAACCAGTGATCCTTGCAGCAATATTTTCCCAGGACAGATCAACATGGTGGCCTCACTTATGGAACATGTCATTATGAATTTTAAGACCTATAATCTTGAAAATGCTTATGATTCTAGAAGCTTCTCTGATAACTTGTCTTTAATAGCTAAAGAGCAGAAACTGTTTATCATAGCATCGTTACCCCCAAAAACCAGAATTTGATAATATGGATTTGATAGTTTTTACAACACTGGAGTGAATGCAGTCTTTTGTAAAAGTGCTACATGCTCAGTAGACAATGACTGCTAATTACATAACTGTCAGTGGTGTTTTCTGGCATGAGCTATCACCATCTTCTTGCAATACAACAAATATGTAAATGCCTCGAAGTAAATCACGCTTGCCGAGTGCTATGGGCAAACAAACCCATGCCTTATCTCTTTCAAAGGCAGCCATGGAAAACCAGGACAAATTGCATACTTCAGTGAACATTTTATTTCATTGTGAAGTGATTTCCATTCATGGTCATGTGTTTATGACTGAACCAACTGGCAAACCTCAAGGTATTAGAAATATTCCTGGGGTTTTGCTGTTTTCTCTTGCAGAATTCAGCGCTGTAAAGGTTTTTTTCTTTCTTAATTAAAAATCTTTATTGAAAGTGAGATTTGTCACCGATTCTTTGGAAATAATTTTTTTAATGACATGAATTCCTGCCAGAGTGTCAAAGAGCTGTGGTAGTCGCTAATATTTTAAATATGAATAATTCATATTTTTGCTAATATCCTTTTATGAAAATTTTATAGCCCCAAATAGACAAGGTTGTAAGCCAATTTGATTTTCAAATAGAATTATAATCTCCTTTCATATAGCTTATCAATATAAAGAAATTCCTGAAGTTTTCTGTACAAT